>RXID01014347.1:0-193051 GCA_005019695.1 Trichopus zeylanicus subsp. travancoricus
TATGGTTAATCCTCTAGAGCATTATAAGATGAGCATCTTCTCTACAATTAAAATCAAGTACATACTATGATTTAGGTTGAGGTAGTTGTCTCCACGATGGAGAGATTGAAGAAGAAAATGTTTGATCATTTTCCACATGCCATATCTTGGTCTATCCCACCGGAGCATGAGGTATGCATCAAATCCACTACTTGATATATGTTACAATTCTATATATATTTCTAAGAGTAATATATTTATTTTGTGCTAATAAGATTTCGAATGTCGGAACATAGTAGCAAGACATTGGTGGAGATAGTGAAGCCCGTTCTAGCGGAGGTCCTTCCACTTTCCAAGTTCTTTGGGCATATTTTGTTTATAGACTCTCGCAGATTCTCGCAGATTATTGATTTATGAATTTGTTGTTTAATTGAAATATTAATACCTCATTGTCTTCAATTAAACGTATACGAAGAGGAGATTTGAAAAATGGATATTTATTTTATTTCTTTGGGTCTATTATGTACAAAATTCTATTATTGGAAAATACTCGGACATAAAGATATGTATTTTGCAATGTTATAAATAATTTTCATTCATGTAATTAGATATTTTATAATCGATTTTCATGTAATTTATGATATTTATTTATTTGTTTGTGCTTCAGTTTATTTGTTTTCGTTAATTGTTGAAAAAAAAAAGTTTTCTGCATTTTTACATGCACTTTAACAAACAAATGCCAAAAAAAATTATATTACTAGCGATACAGAATGGAAGCGCGGCTACTAACAGCAGCACTATTATAGTGTCGCCATTTTTAGACCAAAGATGGCGCTAACAAAGCACCACTTTGGGTATATCGACGGCATCACTGCGATAGTGTCATTATTAGTCCAGCAACGATGGCGCTACATTAGTACTGTCTTCCTGTATTAGCGCTGGTAAGAGAATTTATATTATAAGCACTTTTTAAACATCGTAGTTAGCGGTACCGTAACTTTATTAAGATATTAAATTAGCGCCGCTAAAAATATATTAATATAACTTTTTGAAGGAGTTACGTTAACTCCGTAATTGACAAAATATGTGATAATGCGATGATTTGTTGGATTTGTAATTTTAGGACAATCGCAAAGTAAAAAAAGAAAAAACACTCGTATCGAAGGATCCCCAAGTAAAATCATTGGTATTAAAGCATTCAAATATTCTCGATTTAATTTGCTAGATTTCTAGCTGAAAAAACACACGTCGTGTTGGAGAGCCGTGATGCGTTCGACATAAATATGGAACAATCCATGGCGGAGGCTGGTCTGGATACACTGCTTTTCAACTATATATACTGCAAAATGTCAAAAAGTATCGTGCATTTGAAAAATCAACACATACGCGAGTGATTGAAAGAAGGGGACCAAGATGCCGATGCGCTTCCGAGGCCAGGACTTGAATGGTTGTGCACTCCTTCGTATATCGTTATCACATATCTCGAATCCTCGCGATCCCTCTCCACCCTCTTCTTCACCCCGCATCCTTCGCCGGCGCACCGATAATAATTCCTACAATATTCATCTTTTTTAGTTGACGCTGATAATCTGCGAGTTCGGGAGTAGCAAATTAACACGATCATCGTCCCGAACTGCGTTCGCTACTCCCGAACCAAACTGACTCGTAGGATTTTCTGCATAATAATCTCGCTGCACTAGAAGCATAATTTGTACCTTGGATTTGGGCTGTTCTTGACAGACTTCTTCCCGTACTTCCTCCACTTGAATCCATCATCAAGAATCTCCACTTCAGACATTGTTCTGAATCCAATCGTCTTCTTGTTTCCACCTGCTACTTCCAGCCTCTTCATCTCATTCCCAAAATACCTAGAACATAATGCACAAACACCGATATCAGCTCAAGAATCATGATATCAACTCAAAGACTCAACAACATTGCATACATGTCGCTTGGCTCTGCTATGCCATTCGGGGGTCCGGGGAGCGACGGGATCGGGACCGAGGCCGGAGAAATCGATTCGGGGAACAAGTGTTGTGGTTGCTCTTGCGATGATGGGAGTAGGAGAGGGTAGTAAGCCATGGTAGCTTCAGTTGGATCCAAGATAGCCGCCATGGTCACGCTCTCCTACTAGGATTAGCTAGTTATATGCAAGGCTGCTGGCTTTCCTACGAATTTATATACAGAGGAAGGTGATCTGAAGGCTTTTTGATGTAGCTACGTGTCTGAAGAAAATGCAAGTATTGACCCCTTTTTTTTTTTTTTTTTTTTTTTTTTGTGGTTAATAGGGGGATTCATGCTTGATGCCAATCGCCACATCACACAAACTGATGGCTCTGGATTGTTTTAAAAATAATTTTTTTGGAATTTAAAAAGAAGAAAAATGAGTTTTTTTTTGTCAAAAATGGCGATTTGACTGATATAGCACTATTTTAGTTAGCAGCCACTGAGGTTGCTTCTTTAAAACGCCATCTTAAAAGGATAATGCACGTTTTGTAAACGAGATAAAATAGCTCCAAGTACTTCAGTTGACATATTGCATTTGATTAGCATCACAAGAGTCAGCCGAGGATTGACACAGCTTTGTCTCAATCTGATGGGAAGTCTTATGAAAAAATTATTTAGAATTATTTACAGAATTTTTTAAAAAAATTTAATCCTGTGAAAGGGTTCATCGAACATGAGGAGTGCAGAGAATGGGGATGTGCACTGCATGTAGATGATGTCTCTACGTCAGCGAAAGCCTACCCGATGCAAACAAGGCCTAACTTTTTTTGTTTGCTTCCTTAAAAGTTGAACTTTCTTGACACGTATCATCAACGTATATATTATTTTGACTAGTCTTACTTCAGTCAAGTTTCCGCAGCCTTCGATCGAACTTGTGGTCGGTGTTGGCCTGACAACCGTCGTTTCGTTTTCCGACCGGATATTGGTTCTGCTTGATAGGGGTGTGCATTCGGTTAAAACCGAACCGAATCGAACCGAACCGGTCGAACTGAAATTTTCGAAATTTTCAAAAATCAAAACCGAACCGAACCAAACAGCAATAAAACCGAATCGAATCGAACTGAAATATTTCGGTTCGGTTCGGTTATAATCGAATTAGAACCGAATATTTTGCAAAGACCAAGCCCAAGACCAAGCCCACGCCCAAGCCCACGCTCAAGCCCAAGCCCAAGCCCATCTGGAGGCCGATGGAGCGGCCGAGGGAGGAGAGGAAGGAGGCGGCGGCGGTGTAGTCGAGGTCCGAGTGGGCAGTGGGGATGCAGAGGTACTGCTGGAAGAGCTGAAGAAGACGACCCGGTGGCGGAAGTAGGTGATCTGGACGCTATTGCACCCGGTGCCGCTGCTCCTTTTCTCTTGGCTTCATTTGTCCGAATTCAGATCTGATCCCGGGAAAGCAACGCTGCAACGGCATCTTCTTCCCTTTCCGCGCTCCATCTTCGTCCAGATGTCCATCGGCAAGTTCAGATCTGAACCCAAACCGTTTCGGATCTCACCAGCGAAAGGAACTCTAGCACATCCCTGCCTGGTTCCTTTTATCTCCGGTTCGCTCTCTCGGAAAAGATCGTCGTCGTCGTCGTCGAGGAAGGCGATGGGAACCCAAAAAACTCCGTCGGTGAAACGGTCGTCGTCGTCGTCGTCGTCGGTGAAGCAGAGGGAAATGGGATTAAGAGAAGGGAATGAGATTAAGAGAAGGGAAAATTCGGTTTGATTTGGAGAGAAAGAAAGCAGCGAACCGAATAGCTCAAAACCGATTAGACCAAAACCAAAATCAAAACCAAAACCGCAGTATATAGGTATATATATAATTCGGCTCGGTTCGGTTTTTACGGTTTTCGAAAATCAGAAACCGAAACCGAACCGAAATTTTTTTTTTTTTTCAAAATCGAAACCGAACCGAGAACCGAATAACCCGAACCGAATTGGTTATTCGATTTCGGTCGGTCGGTTCGGTTCGATTAAAACCGAATAGTGCACACCCCTACTGCTTGAGATTATTCCGTTCATTTTTTTGATAAAATATCAAAACTACTCAATAAACGTGAATTATATATAACTTCTTAAAATATTATCAAATTATTTTTTTAATTTAAAAAATCAAAATAAATTTTACAAATTTTGATACATTGCATACTTTTTTAAATTTAAAAACAATTAAATATAACTATTTAAATTTTTTTTAAATGGTATATTTTTATTTCAAACTTAAAAAATTACATATTTTTCTCTATATTATTGAATATATTAAAAAAATTTCAATTGTAAGTTGACCGTTAAAATAAAAAATTCATAAAATATATATTATTTGGTATCATTTAGTCTATATTAAAAGTATGAAAAGTACATTCGAGTAAATAAGAAATATTTTTATTTTTTTTGCTTCTATCTAAATAACATTAAATGATATATTTTTTTGAATATTTTTAATTTGAAAGATAAATAAATATTTGAATAAAATTTTGAAATATATACAATAATGCAAAAAATATATAATATTTTAATTTGAAGGAAAAATATATAATTCAACTGGATTTTAAAAAATTATATATAATTTTTAAAATTTAGAAAAAAATACAATTTGATAAGATTTGAAGAAATTATATATAATTGACCTAAAAATTAAAATTTTCTTTAGTTTATGACTAACCTTTTTTTAGTTGATCCAATTGGTTGTTTTCACATTCTACAAAAAAGCTGAGGTAGGATGATTAAGAAAAAAATTAATCATAAACCAAATGGACCCTAAATTTCAATAATAGTTCATTCTTTCGCCCACTACAGGTAATGCTTTTGTTCATGTTTAAATGAAATAAAAAATAAAAAAATATGTGAGAAGAATTCATATCTTTTGCCCTCCACGTCTTCCTTGGACTAGTACAAGTTTCAATTTTCTGTCACCCAATGTATCTTTTGCCCAAGATTCTGTTTGATTTTGAATTGAAATCAGAATCAGTCTTTTTTAGAATTTTTTTCTTATAAAATTAATATTATTTATTTTACACTATTATTAAATTAAATTATTATAAAAAATTAAATAATTTTTCAAAATTTAAATTATTAAAATGTTAATTTTAATTAAAAAAATAATTTACAAAAACGGTTCACTAGTTTTAATCTTGAGTCCGAACCAAATGGTGCCCAAATGTTTATATTTCAATTTTCTAACCAAGTTAGGTTTTAGATTAGTTGTGTTAATTTTTTAAAAAAATTCTCTCTAGATCCAATCTAAAAATCTATTAACCCCATCCGCTCACCAAAGAAAATAAAAAATCTTCTTTGTGTTTTGACAAGTACAAATAAATCCAAAATAGAGGGAAAATTATCAACCATTTGTTTTCCCTCAAAGAAGCAAAAAAAAAACACTTCGATCCTTGCCCTGTTAAAAGAATGATGCTCAGGTAGAAATGGCTTTCAACGCTATTGTTGAAATTGTTCTATTTATGTAAATTTGATTACATTGGTTGTGGAAAATCATATACCTATGATGAGCTCAAACAACATCATTTGTTCACCTAACCAAAGATTAAAATATAATTGCAACTACTTAGTTACAAATCTAATTAAAAAAGAAGAGTAAAATTTACCCTACCATGGCAAGTATCCTATGACGATGATGATGATGACCTGGAAGGACCTATTCCTGCACTCCTCACGGCAACCTTGACTGCACCTACTGCACCCAATTGCCTCATTTCTGGTCTTAGCCCATGCTCCTCGCTCTTAGAGCCTTCTTCGATTTGCACGCCTACATAGAATGCAATCTGCCAAGGCAGAACACACAGGATTTGTAAATTTGTTCTCCTTGATTCTTTATAACTAAGTTTGAGACTGTTAATAGATATGTACATGGCGTGGGAACCACAAACAGAAATAATGAAAAAGAGGTTCAATAATAAAACCTTGCCAGTTGCGTTTCGAACAGGTGATATGTGAAGAAGATTCCAGAATGGGCATCCATTTTTCCTGAAAGATAAATAGATCAGTATACTAAACAATCATTTCACACAAAAGTTAAAAGGTAGTCCACAACTTGTGAATTCGAAGTTCAAAGCAGGATAAACAGATAAGCACCTGTAATTCAACAAACGGACAGCACAGGTGCGTTGTGCTTGAATACTGTCATTTATCTAGAAAATGTGCAGCATAAAGTACATTAAATTTCTTTCTAATTTCATTTTTGTATTGGAGTCACAATCAGATTTAACAGACTCCAGAAATAAAAGAAGTTAGGATTTATAAAGAGTCCTAAATAAGAGTTGGCAAGAAAGTCTGAAAGAAATCTACCTCTTTTAAAACCTTAGCATCTGTATCAGGTCCATTCAGAAATCTACAATTACGACCCAAAACATCCTGTCTACAGTACCCTGCAGAAAGAAAAAAAAGATAACTTGTTTGGGTCAGCATTAAAAGCAGCTTGACTTGCTATTTAAGGTTCTTCAATTAACTGTCCACTTCAACTACAATAATACTAATGTAGCAGTTCATTTAGGAACAAAAAATTATGCTGCAGAACATCAGCTATGAATAACTCGACTGTACTGCAACTCATGAGACAATTGGTGTTATATTCACCGACTTGTATCCATGTAAAAGCCAACCTAACACAGGTTGGACGTCACAAAAAAATAAGCTGAGAGGCTAGACAAGCAGATTTATCCCACCATTTTCAAGTAAATCCAAGACAAATATTTCACTCCACATCTGACAAACTCATTTCAGCTTGTGCGCAAAGTCACTTCCTTAGTTTTGGATAAATCCACCACCACTTCCACTAATAGTCTGATACCTTATCTGGCGGGACATGTTCTTTGGTCGTATCAACAAAAGGATCATCTCTTCACTCTATCCACCCAGCACCATCCACATCAATTATTCCTGCTATTAAGTATTCCTGATCTCATCAATTTTCACAATTCCTAGACATGTCCTTCATCAACACCAAAGATGCTCAGGTTCTTTCCATTTATCCTTGCAATTTTCCCTTGCCTGAACACCTACAAACCAAGATTACCCAATGTTGCAGTAATTGATTCCCTCAATCCTTAAGAAGAATTATCAGCTAAAACCCACCTACCAAGTCTTTCCATGTTAAATTTGTTGCTAAGTCATTCACTAACCAAATGCCTACTAATTTATGATGAAATAAAAATAAGGCATTCGTTCGTTCGTTCATCCTTCGCAATTACACGATCAACAGAGCATGCAAGAAACATAACGGTAGGCAAATGAAGCCCCGGAATCACCTGTCAACCTCAAGAACTCATCGCTCGCATAAACTATGGGCATGTCAGGCAAATGCGGATCCGCCCTGCAAACAAGCAATCGCAATCTAATCAATTCCCAAGAAAGCACCCAAAGGATCAAATTCAACAAAGACCACCAAAAACAACTCACAATACAAAGCTCTGTTTGATTCTACCGAGAGATATGTTCAACGCCGCACTCAGAGGCGGCGGCAGCTGGACTCCCGTCCTTTTCCCCTTCACAATTCTTCCATACCGCAAAAGCGCTGAGATTATCTCATCTGCCGCACTCTCCGCTTTCTCCCTTTCCAGTTTACCGGCGACAGGCCGCTCGTCCATCTCCAATCCTGTCGAGAAAATCCAAAGAAGTTGTAGAAATCGAAAAAAAAAAAATCCACGAAAAAGAAGCAATAATGCATTCATCTCACCACTCTCATCCAAAGCGAAACTGCATTCGAAATCAGCCTCCAGCCGCATCGAATCACGGCACGTCGACGAGAACACGGCCCTGCAGGCGCCACGTTTCGGGATAGGAACCTGGACGGAAAGGAAGTGACCGACTCCCCGGCGGCCATCGCCTTCGCCCGGGACGAACACGGGGCAAAGGTGGAAGAGGATCCAATGGGGGGATCCGTCGCGGCGGTAGTTAAGGAGGCTGATTTGGAGCTCGCGCTCCTCGCGAATGGCCTCACGGATTTCCATCACGGATCGGCGGCACGTCGCCGGGCCCTGGAACATGCAGGCGTTGCGGCCGAGCACCTCTGCGCGGGCGTAGCCGGACATGGAGAGGAAGTCGCGGCTGGCGAAGACGATGGGATGGCCAGGGATGGCCGGGTCGGTGAGGAGGAAAGCGTTCGGGAGGGCGTCGAGGGCGTCGTGGATCCAGTCAGAGTAGCGCGCAGTAAGGGACTCAGAGATCTGGCGATCGTCGTCGGAATCCATCGCCGGAGGGGATCGGGGGGAGACCGGAAGGAACCATCACCGTGTGCGCGGGAGGCCTGGCTGGCGCCGGCGTCCGGCGAGCTAGCTCATCGGAGAAGAGGGAAGCCAGTGGAAGATTTGGAACTGGGAAAGAGAAAGGGAAATATCTCGGTGATGGCTTCCAATGATCCTGCTTTTCTGTGGGCTGATGAATATTTGGATTAGAACAATTGAACGCATATCTCGAGGCAAAGTAAACGTGTGAAAGCACGGTGGATTTGGTTGTGATAATGGATATAGCTCTCGATAATTCAATCCAGTTAAGACCGCCCCTGGTTTAATACTCAGCATAATTTGCAAAGTATTTGAATTAATTATGTTAATTGTTTGTTAATTAATTCCGGATGAGGTGACGCGGCAATGGCGAGGCCTGGGTTTCCGGGGAGGAAGGCGATTATTTTCAATTAATTAAATTGATTTAAATCCTTACAGTTAATTAGGTTTTTATTTAGATTATATAATATTATTATAAAATGTGATTATCATGTTAATTAATTACAAACTAAATGACAATTTTATATAGTCAAAATAAACAAGAAAGAAAAACCTCAACAAAGGTTAAGTATAGACAAAAATGCACAATAAAAATAATTTTACTCTATTATTCTCTAATTTTTATTTAAGAGATTAACTTGAACGATGGAGGAGAGTTATTGAGTGGATTGATCCGTTTAGTCTTCGTCCAATTCCGACCTAGTCTTCGCAAATTTCAATCTTGCATGCGAATAAGGGAGGAAGAGAAAACTGATTTCTTGTCATTAAGCATGTTTGATTCGAAATTAAAAATAAAATTAATAAATTAAATTTTTTATTAAAATTAATATTATCATAATTTAAAATTTAAAAAATTAATTGATTTTTTTTATAATAATTTAAATTAATAATAATGTAAAATAAATAATATTAATTTTATATAAATAATAATAATTTTAAAAAAAATTGATTCTAATTTCGAATTAGATAATGCCTAAATGGAAAAGAAGCACAGCATAAAAAAATTATGTTCAATCTGATTTTAATGGAAGCTTTAATCATGTATGGAGTTGTCGAAACTTCAAAGAAAATATATACTGTTTAGAACGCTTTATATCATATAGACAATAATATTTTCAGATATTTTAATTTATTATTCTAATTTTATAAGACTTAAATAGTTAATATATTCAATTATGTAGTTATAAATACTCATGAACCATATCGATTCGATTAAATGTTTGAGTTTTGAATAAAATTCCAGAATTAAGCCTTTCCCGAAATTCAACATATTTGAATTATCTAAAGTGAGATTTTAAATTTTTTATCGTAAGATGAATAGTTTTAGCAACTTATTTATAAGTATTTTTCCTTAAATGGAATTTTTTGTAATTTTTAATTTTCCAAACTCTTTTTCCGTAAAAGTTTTTTCTCGCCATTTTTAAAAGTTCTTTTTGATATTTTTGCGAATTTCAAAATTCAAAATCGAGGTGAGATACACAAATCCCGAGACAACTTCAATATTGCTTAGTTTAGTTTTTTTAAGCTTTAACCACTATCTTTTATTGAGATTAACTTCTTTAATTTCATTTAATCTGTTGCATAACATCTGATTTTTCATATATTAAAGACGAATAAAATTATTAAATAATTATTTAATGTGTAATGAATAAATAAGATAAATAATATATAAATAAAAGATATTTTAATATCGGACAAAGCAAGCCTGACCTACTATTACATCTACTGGTATTTAGGAGTTGAATTTATAACTAGCAAAACTGCTCTATTGCATTAATATTTTTCATTTATATTCACAACAAGATTCTTATTCATTTACAACCACACGCACGCGCTCGACCTCCTCGACCTTCATGCCATGTCATGGATTCCTGCAACCTTCTTCTCCCCGGCGCTACTCTCATGGTGCAACAAGAGCACGTAGCAGCCATGGCCCACACGATCACCTCCAGGAACAACCGCATGACGGCCGCGGCCCTGTAAGAGAACAACACGGTGAGCGAGGACGCTAGCGCCCACACCGCCGCCTTCAGTGTCCTCTTCTCCGGCGCCCTCTGCACCGCTTGAGCACCCTCAAAAGGCAGCACCACGTTGATATAGGCAGCCACGATGAACGCGAGTGCCCACGGTTCACTTATCGAGCGATGGATGGCTGTGATCGAATTGAAGGCAAGGAAAAACCAGCCTATGGTGGCGAGCCACGAGTTATTGTCGACGGCCATTTCAGGGGTTGCTGGTGTTCACCGCCGGCGATGGGGAAGCGTGTTTCGCTTCCATAGGAGCGCCGGGAAAACGCTGAAGCAAATCTTTAAACTGAGCGGTCTGTGCTGGGCTGTCGTCCTTGTTTATACCAACACAATGATAGAAAATCTGAACGCTGATGCGCGCGTGAAGGATGATGTGAATGTCGTGCTGGAAAATTTATCTTGCAATTGGAACAAAAATGCGAAATCTGTGCATTGATAGGCGATCTAATGCCTGTGAAGTGTGTATTCAAAGTAGTGGAGCAGGTTGGAAAGAATATTTGCGACGAGTATTGCAGCGGAAATGTTAGGAGAAGTTTCCTTGCAGTTGATAGGGAAGAACGGGCTGAATGCTGCAAGGCATCTCTGGGATGATGATCAAGTTGCACGGCTCCATCGAGGAAATTTCCAAGAAACTTCGTGGCAACACTGAAAGCAATTTTTCTTTCGTTAAAAAAGCTTGCGTGGAGAGAAACAATCAACTTCATAGTAATTGGGCAACAAAATAGGGTTTGACCTGGTAAGAGCTAATTATATTAATTTATTTTATTTTTAATTTTTTTCTAAACATATTTTTTACTGAAAAGATTGTGGATAATTATACTAATTTATTGTTTGATGGGCTAGATACTAACTAGATTTTCTTTTATCTAGTCGATAATATCTCATTAGATGCGGACTCCGCAAACAGAGAAGCATCAGATGGACCACGAGGTCCGCCAACCTAAAAATTCTGTCCCTTTGATACATGATTTCAATGAAGTAAAGAGGAACTATACTCCAACAAGACTGATTTCACTAACAGAGCTCAAAGTTAAGATTAAAAGGTCATTAGGATAGAAAGCGAGTATGCTAAGTTATTTTAAGAGTGACTGACAGTACATGAGAACGGGCATAATTATTTTGTAGGGGAGGAATGGTACTTGGTATTTTCTATATGCTAGCTCTTGCACAACTTGATGGTACTTAGTATTTTCTATATGCTAGCTCTTGCACAACTTGTGACAACACTTTGTCATTCTTGATGCTTCGAATCCAGCTGGCATTGTTTCTAATGCGCTCAAGGCTTTGCTTCAGTGTTCGAGAGATTGAAGGCTTGACTCTGCTTGCAAAGAATTCATCTATTTCCGCAGCTTTTTCATCAGACGAAAACTGACACACAACAACCATAAGTTACATTACATTTGGAACAAATGTTGTTTCAATCAGAACATGTTGGAAAAGAAATACAGGGATTGAGTCACCCACCGGGGACACGATGGCACTTATGAAGCGAGTAATAAGAAAACCAGACCCCCATGTTTTTGAGATGGTGTCCCAATTTTCCTGAGCTCAAAAAGAGGTTATTGTAAGTAAACATAGTTCTCAAATCCAATAATAGCCACACCATTAATCCCCTTCCGCTTCCCCTTTTGGCCAAACAATAATAAAGCATGTATAACAAATAAAGCATATATATATATATTGCAAAATTGGAGAAACGTAGAGCTAATGGAATGTACCTTCAACCAAATCCATGCAGTATCACGTCCCTCCCTACTAATACCAGCAAGTCCATGAGCTGCATCCTGATTTCGAACCTACAAAGATATCAATTAGGTTTGAATTTCCTCTCACAAGGAAACAGAAATTGCTACTCGTAGGATGCAAAAGCTTATTTACCTCAGGAGTCAGCACAAAGTTAAGAACATCAAGAACAACCTCTGAATCAGGACAAGAAGCCAAAGAACCTAAAATATAAAAGTTAATTTTCAATATGCCCAAAAACTATCTTTCTAGAAATCAACAAGAAATGTTGGGAGCAGTTCGACATACCTAGAACCCGCACTTTTTCCTGGCTTAAGTCTGTCTCTCGATAAATCCTCAAAAGAGATTCGTATGGTGACTTGTTAGAAGCAGTAGCAGTTTGCATCACTGCAACATATGCAGCCTGCAATGCATTTGATACAATTCAGAGTCAAACAATACAATAAAAACAATATGATAACAGAGAACAGTTGATGTCTTCTCAACCCTTCTTATATCGGGAGGTAGGAATGATGTATTTCTGTCATTCAAGAATGCATTAAAACGCCTCACTGCTTCATTTTGAGTTTGTTCATGCCCGAATACAGCAAGAGCAGTCAAGATCTTCCCACGCAACATAGCATCCAGGTGGCTTTCCCTATCCTTGGGATCCCAACCTAATTTCCTATTATGATCATATTACGAATAAGACTACATAATCTGCAAGAGAATTTAAGTCGCGAAAATTAAGATAGATGACAAAAGACTTCAGCATGCTTACTCGGCAGAAAATTGGAGAAGATTTATCAAAAACAGTTTGACATCATTTAGCAATTCTGGAGTAGCATCAGCTATCATACTCACAAGCTTGTAACTTATCTGTTCAAAATAAATAAACAAATAAATATAGTTCAAAGTTCAAACAAATTCATTAAGGGCAGAATTACCAAGATAACATAGTTTTCAACATTGAGACCATATCCTGAATCACAGTGGGGACAAATCACATCACAAAAGTTACCAACTTTTTAGGGGAAAAGCTAGTGCAAAGAAAGAAAAAAAAAACAGATTCAAATTGGTTTGCCTGCCATTGTGCTGGAAATGCCAAGGATAGTTTATGGGCAAATAAAACATTTTCTTGGATAGGAAGTAAGCGCAAGCTTCACAACATAAGACATCAAATTAAGTGGACATCTGTTATTTACTTATTTAGAAGTAGAACACTTGTCAATTTAGGAATTTTATGATGGAATTCTATGGACTTTCGGATACTTGGGCACAACAAACTTGAATTTGAGGGTCTTAGGCCTATAGCCTCGCACACTTCAATAGTTTGGGGTCTAAAGGCTTTCAAATCCACTGATTTTGGGTTCATAAGCTTTTATTGAATTCCGATTAAGTATGAGATTTGAATCATGAGAACTAAAACTCAAATTGAATTTTGAAGGACTTGGGTCTCATAGACTTTAAAGATCCGTTTGGTTACAAGTCAAGGTCAAGATTAAGGCTAAGGCTAGTGAATCACTTTTGTACATTAATATTTTTTTATTAAAATTGATTCTACAATAATTTGAAGTTTGAAAACTAATCATTTTTTTATAATAATTTAATCTAATAACAGTGTAAAATAATTCGTATTAGTTTTTTAAGAAGAAAAATCAAAACCAAGCTGACCCTGGTCTTGAACTGTTACCAAATGGGATCTAATGGTTTGGGATATCAAGGTTTTCAAGTAATTTTCAGTCCATAAGCTTTTATTGAACTGAGATTCAAGTATGAGATTTGAATAAATTTTAAATTGAATTGTGAAATGCAAGATTTTAACAACATTGCAAGATAGGATAAGATTGTACTGAGATGATGTTTGATAGCACTGTATACTCGGGCTCTTCCCGATAAGCAGCCAACAAAGAAACCAAAGAAGATGTCATTTGCTTCCCAGCCATGCATAAAGCAAAGGAATCATCCAAAATGCCTGCATAAAGAAACAGAATAATTACATCAAAAGAAATGGAGAAGTACAAACACAGACAACTTACCAAATCTGTCTGTTGCTGAGAGTTGGTTTGCTTCAATTGCGCATCTGAGTCCAGCAGCCAGCTCATCATCATATTTCACACGATAGAAACCTGTTTGATCAACATTGACTTTGATCCAAAAGTGGCCACTTTTGCTTTGATTGCACTGTTCCATCAAGCTGTTGCCAGAATCTAAGGAACCTAGAAACTCTGACTTATCCAGTTTCTCACACCTTTCTTTCAAGAGAAATTTTTTTTGAGCAGCACATGAACCACCAGATAGGGTTATAGGAACTATCCAGAGCCCATCTCCAGATGATCCACTTGATAAAAATTGTGACTATGACAGAGACATAAAATCAGATCGAAGGACGCATTTATGTGCACCATTTAAGCAGAGTGCACGTTAGTCTATTGACAGCAAAACAATTTAGGCAAATAAATGGTTGCAAACTTCCCTAGATAACCAGTATTTGGTCAATACCAAAAGATAAAATTTTTGTCAAAAAAGAGTACAACAATGGCATTACTAATAGAGGAAAGTTCTTTGAACCTTCCAAAAGAACTATTGTTTTTCCAATAGACAAAAAATATTATAAAATAAAATCATAAGTAATCAACTAATAAAAGCAAAATTATCATTCCTATTGCCTTTTGGTGTCACTGTTTTGACTCTAGTACATCAGATCAAGAAAGTGGTTTGATTTCTGTCAAAGCACATCCATGTCACATTTTTTATCAAATTTAATCTATAACGAAGAGGACACATTCAAGTTGTATGGAGCATGAATAAAGGTCTTGTTTTATGATGAATTTCTTTTTTTTAATTTCATCTTCTATATTTATATTCTTCTGTTCTCAAATAACACCATCATTAAAACCAATAAGGTGTAGTAGAATGAAGCATTCACTACTGTGGTTTAGCATGCATCAGAAGTTTTCATGACTATCGCTCATTGAGGAAGGAAATAAGTCCCCAGCATTATGTGTAAAGATAAACAACATAAAACGTTTTCCTAACAAACCTGTTCAAATTCCAAATTGCCACCATTTATTTTGACAGAGACAACAGGATATCCTTTCTGCTTTGTCCATGTGTCCATTAACAGCTTGACTGGTTCACCTGATTCCTCCTCAAGAACTGCCCACAAGTCCTCGGTCTTTGCATTGGAGCATGCAAAACGCTTGATATATGAAGCCAATGATTTCTGGAAAAGAAAGCAATTCTTTGTGATCATATTTGATTGCTTTTTCTTTATCTTACAAATGAGTAAAACATGCAAAAATGCTTGAAAGAATTGTTAACCACAGATGATAAAATGTATCAAGCAATCAATGTTCCTCTCTCTTTTTCTTTCGCTTTGAATGATCTAAAAATTGAGATGTTTCTTAACGAGGAGTGGCATGAGTTTACACTATAATGCGTGCTCCACACAAATTTACATTGTGTTCATATGCTCTCATGCTTGCGATTTTACATAGCAATTCAGAACAGAAAAAGGTAGTGCCGGGGAAGTAATCAGATTTGTAACCTGGAAACAGTCTGCGCCAAGATAGCTTTGCAGCATTCGAATAATAGAGGCCCCCTTCCTGTAGCTTATTGCATCAAAAATCTCATCAATCTCATTGGCATGGTTTATGTCAACCTGCATTGTTTTCAATATGCAGATCATTTTAATAACATCTTACACCTCTAAATCCATTGAAACATACATAAAGAGAGCAAAACTATCCATTTTTGCCAGAAAAAATACAAACTATAAAATGATACATGAAAAACACCTTACAATTTAATTGAAGAGATCCAAAACAGATGCTGAAATTAGGTACCAGCTGAAGTAATTGTTATGAAACTTTTGCAAAAAATCAACCACAACCAATGGTCAACGACAACAGTTTGCATCAAACTATGTGTTACCAGTTATTACATGTGAAAAATCTTCAATATTCAAAGTAGTATCCAGAAAATATTGTTAGCATGTTAGCAACATAAGAAATCTCAGTTGGCGTATTCATGTAATCGGCCTGAGGATCGAATCCTAGTTGGTACAAATAGAACAGGCTGATGCAAATAGGATCAAATCCAATAGGAACTAGATCAGTTTTACCTCAATAGGATGTGACTCTGTGAGTGCATCCAATTTAAGTCCTGTAGTTGTCTCGTCAAGAAATTGAGTCCAAATTTTCCACTCTGGAAATAATGAATCTGCAGCTAAATAGCTCACCTGCATATACAAGGAACAAAGATATAAGGGACAACTGTTAAGGAGAAGTCAAACAAGTTCACAACAGGCAAAAGAAAAAGATACAGCTTCAGTACCCAAGTAGCAAATCCCTCATTGAGCCATAAATGTGTCCACCATTCCATAGTAACAAGATTCCCAAACCACTGGTGTGCCAGCTCATGAGCAACTACAGTCGCCACCTGAGAGTATTGTAGACACTTTAATCCCTATACTGTAGCTAGCTAACAAGGAAAAATACCAAGCCAAACAAAGCAAGAAAGTTTTGTTGAAAAATGAGATCACCATTTGCTTATTTGCAGCTGCTGAATAGTGTTCATCATAGAGGAGAGCTGTTTCACGATACGTGACCAAACCATAGTTCTCCATAGCACCAGCAGCAAAATCCGGAATAGCAATCATATCCAATTTGGGAAGCGAATATGGTACATCAAAATATCTGGATTACAAAGTTAAATTAATTTGGTGAAAAATCAAGACTACCACTTAGCCAAAATAAGGCCATTAAACAACTACTATAGTACAACATAGGATAGAGATCCAACACTCCTCCTATAGCTCCGGCAATAGCATGCACAAGTCAGTAATTATGATCAAGAATTGTTAAGCAAGGCTAGCATGGAGCCCCTTGGAATGTAGAAAAGATGAACTAAAGATAGAAAGATGTACTTCTTATAGAGGTCTAATGTCTTCACAGCAACTTCTAAAGCAAATTTTCCTTGGCTGCTTTTTCCAACTTGACAGTACACTCGAACCTTGACTCCTAAACAAACATAACAAACAATCGAGATAACTATGGCATCCATATGCAAGAAAAGGATAAAAGAACAAATAAAAATAAAAAAGAATGAAATGAGGAAAAGAAGAGATATTCAAAGCAAAATTTTCACCCATACCATCAGGTGTTGCAGATTCAATGTAATCAAAATGACCAACAAC
This sequence comes from Trichopus zeylanicus subsp. travancoricus, assembly GCA_005019695.1. NCBI lineage: Eukaryota > Viridiplantae > Streptophyta > Magnoliopsida > Dioscoreales > Dioscoreaceae > Trichopus > Trichopus zeylanicus. Next base: position 17,151 of record RXID01014347.1, read on the forward strand.
AACAGCCACTAAATATGTTGACATAATTGGTGACTCTTGGAAACTCAGGGTCTTAACATTTCCATCAATCTTTTCTTCGATTACTGGCATATTTGACAATGCTACCAACTCAGATGGCACTTCTAATGTTATCTTGAATGTAGCCTGATGACATGAACAAGCAAAATAAAGCAGATATCTTAGAACAAGAGCAAATAAATAACCATAATATAACCAAATTCCCTCAGTTCTATGTTCAGGAGAGGAACACGTTTTGGGTCTTTTGGCCAAAGAATTTAGGACAAGAGGATGTTAACAAGGGAAAGGCAGGTAAACATGAAATATAAGATTCTACCATTAGGTACCCTTTCACTGATCAATCAAAAACAAAAAAGTGCAAAAGTGCTTTTCCTGAAATATAAGATTCTACCATTAGGCACAAGATGTTCCACAACTGGTAAAAAGCATTAACCTTCTAAATGTAAATAAATCCCGAGCAAGCCTGGTTAATTCCTTGCATTCAATGGTTTCCCTTGTTGATATAACAGCAAGTTCAACTTCTGAAATCATCAGCTTTGACCACATCTTGTGTAGGCAATGGTCAATACCTTTAGGTCATCACTCAAAGTACCTTAATAGTTCACACTGATTTAGTTCTCACCCTAAGATTGATCTTTTCATGATTTTTCATAGGCAACATGTGAAATAGTATTACACAGGCATTCTTGGCAATGGTTGTCTCCTGCATTAACTACAAAAGGACCAATTCATGGTTACCTTTGCTTAAATCTGTACAATGCTTTATTTTTGAAAAGATTGTCCCCCATTACAAATATGCTGGCACCATACCTATGTACATCTAGGTAAAAGATGTAACCTCTTTCAGAACTTCCATGTCACCTATTCCAACTTTGTATTGCTTCAGAAATTCTGTGCGCACTAAATAAAACTCTCCACCAAACCTCGTATATGTTGGTGTTCCACTACATAGATAGCTTTAAATGATTCCAAAGTTTCCACCAATAAATTTGACCTAATTACTCCAAATGTCTCAATCTGAACCCCCCATTTACCTTGCCAAGAAAAGAAGCACACACCAATGGCTGCTTGAATCTAGAAGTCCCTAGAATAGATTAAATGTTCCAGGATGATTGAACATTTGAACTGCATAGCAACTCAGCTTGTTGTCCTATTGAACAGGAAGCTTACAGATCTTATTTTCATCACTCCTTAAATCAATAAAACGTTCATTTCTATGCCTTTCTGTCAGCAGATAATTTGTCACCCAAAGTTTTGATCTTTGATCAGTTTGGTGTTTTCCCCAACAATAGTCAAATTGGTCGATATCTTCGGAGTTCCTTTGTCTCTTTATGATACATAATTTTCAATATGCAACTTCCATGTTGGCCCCACAACTCTAAAGTTTCGATACAATTAGCAGTGAGGAGACAAAAAAAAAAAGAAGATATAATCATAAATAAGAAACAAACCTTGAAAGACGGTTCATCCCAGCAAGGAAAACACCGCCGAGCATCCACCGGCTCAAACTGAGTAACAGCCATGTTCTTCTTCTCCCCATTGTGTTCATAAACACTACAGCCAACCGAAGAAACCAGCACTACATTAATGAAAAAGAAAACTTTCCTTTTTTTTTCTTTTGAGCAATTCTACCAGAAACCTAAGAAATCGTCAACACACCTCCTATAAAACCCCTTCATGCGATCATTGAGCGTCCCTTCAAACCGGATCTCCAAAACACCAGCTCCAAGAGGCAGAACCTCATCAAACCTAAGCACGAAGATCTCATCATCTTCCACCGCCACGATCTCCGCCGGCCGGACCTCCTGAGCCGCCGAAAACAAAGATCATCAAATTTTGCCCAAAAACCCCACTTTTAACACATAAAGAAGAAGATCAAGACTACCAGATTGGAACCGAGGCTCTTGAAGGAGGCGGAGCCGTCACGGACGGCAAGCTCCGAGGCATTGAGGACGATGAAGCGGGTGTGGCCGACGACGTCAACGGTGATCTGGACGGCGCCGGAGAAGGTGCAGGCGGAGAGGTCGGGCTTAAGGGAGAGATCGTAGCGCCTTGGGATCGCGAATTTTGGGAGTCTGGCGTGGCCCTTGAACTGCTCGACGCTCTGCTGCTCCGTCGCCATCGTCGTCAGGGTCTGAGATGTGTGGATTGAACTCTGGTTCAGAGATTTTATGGAAGAAGATCCAACGGTTTCGGGTTTTTTATTTACTGCAGGTGCGGGTATCGATGGAGTTAAATGAACCTTCCAAGATTAATTAATTAATTAGTTAATAGTTAGTTTCAAGATAATCTTTCTATTTTTTAAAACTTGTATAAGAGCGAAAAATATATTTGAATTTTCATCGCTACAAGCAAAAACTATCATCTGAGTGTAAAAATATTTAAAAAATTTATATTTTGATATTCTACTAAAGGATAATGAGCCAGCTTTTTACAAAATTTTATCCTAAAGTAACCTTTATGATAATACAAGTAATTTTTTATTAAATATTCTAAATATTTTGATTAAATTTTTTTTATTTAAGTTCGACGTAAACTCAGAATCCTGGAACTACCAAAAAAAATACTAATTTTTCAATTTTATAGCTTCTAAATTTTTTTTAAAATAGTGTAAAAGTATTGTGCTGGGCTTTGTCCTAATTTCTTATATTAGGCCTTCGGCCCATGCGACAGCCATTAGGCCCACAATATCGGTTGGGTCATGGAATTATAATCCGCATCGTTGAACCGATCCATCTCAATCCAACGGCTCCAATCCCTACCTCCAAACTTTCCCCTCCCGCGGCAAATTTCCGCGAAATAAATTTAAAAAAAGTTCAAAACTCGTAACAAAAATCGCCAGCTTCCGCCAAATCCAAATCCCAAAACTCCCGTCTCCTTTCCCGCTTCTTCTTCCCCCCATTTTCCAAGAACAAGAGAACCTTAAAACAAGGTTTTATGGTGCGGTTTCGATTTCAGTTTCGAGACCCAGCTAAACCGATACGTTTCAGCCGTTTTGGTTTTGGTTTCAACCGAAAATTTTTTTAAAATTATTAATTAAGTGTTGACCAGAGTCTAACTATATTTTAACTGTACATTGACTTTAAATAAAAAATACGATAAAATATTTAAAAAAATTTGAAAAACTTTGAAAAATTAGGAATGAATTTATACTTAATTTTATCATAATATTAAATATTATTTTAGTTAATTAAAATTAATTTTGATAATTAGTCAATATATATTAGTGTATTAAAAAATATACAAGAAATAATATAAATATATTTAAAAAATAAAAAATAATATAAACACATTTAACTTTTCATTAAAATGTACTTCACACATATATAATTTATAAATTCTAAGATAATACAACTAATCATCATAATCATCATCAGTTGAGTTTGGAAACAATATATGAGAAATAATATGAAAATAATTAAAAAAATTAAAATTAACATAAACAAATTTAACTTATTATTAAAATATAATTGATATATACATAATTTATTAAATATAATGTAATACAACTAATCATCATCATCATCAGTTGAGTTTAAAACATATGAATGTGGAATTATTAATTTAGTACCTGAATGATCCAGATGAATATTTATAGACATACGAGAATAACTAACGCTACACAATTTCGTGACAGCGATTTACACGGGTTAAGACCGACACAAAATTTTTTTTGCCTTTACTTTTGGTAAAACGACCATTCACATATGCACGTGAACAAAAAAATCAACGTGTTTCGATCAAAATCATTTTCATTTCAGTTTCAAACAAATATTTTTTTTATTAATTATATTTTGACTAAAATTTAACTTTATTTCAATTATTTTTTAACTTCAAATTAAAAAATATAATATATTTAAATTTTTTAAAAAATAATGAATAATTACGTAAATAATATTATGTACGTGAACAATAGACAGAAACCGATAAAGACGTCGAAATTAAATTGACGATAGCGTTGACCCTGGTGTAAGACTGACCTCAGTTTGCGGGAGTACGGATCAAGTCGGTAAGAGCGTGAGATAGGCGAGAGAGCGGCGACAGACTAACAAGTGCATAGAGCCCTTGGGTTCGGACACGAAACCAATGCGAGATCCCCGCCCCCATCCGATGAGCTCCCGCGCGCGCGAGTTCGGCGAGCTCCTGCCCGCTCGCGTGAGCCCTACGAGCTCCCGCTCCCGCGTGTTCGAGCCTGCACACGCACTCACCAGCGCACACTCCTGCCGCACACTTATCCGGTGAGCTCCCGCCCGCACTCGTTGGTGAAGATGAACAATAAACCTTAATTAAAACCGAATATAAGATTTTGGTTTGTGACCGACCGAAATGGAGCGGTTTCGAGCAAAACCGAAAACCATACTTTTAAGTAAGAGGTTAAATCTGAGCCGAAACTGAAATTTTTCGGTGAAACATTAAAATCCCGCAACGAGTTCACGCGGGCAGATCGCGCAGCCGTCCCGAGCGCAAGTGCGAGCGAGTTCGCCGGCATCGGACCCACGCCCTCGTGTCGGCCTCTATCGCCCGCACCAGTGCGCCCACGCGAGGGCGAGCGCACGAGTGTGGGCGCCAAGCTAGTGAGCTCACATGCGCCTTCCTGGCAGACGCCCTTCCAGCGGGTGGGGACTGGGAAGGCCGCGATCGTGGAAGCTGCGGTGGGTTGGATGGACGCCGGTGTCGAGAAGGGCGATGACAGCGTTGGAGCCTGCGTCGGAGGAAGAGAGAAGAGAATTGTACTAGTTGTTTGATGCCACGAGGCCGAGGAACTCCTGGGAGCGGGCGGTATGCAGGTGACGAACTTTGTCAGAGAAAATGGCGTGGACACCGGAGCGGGAGCTGAGATCAGCCTTTGATGGGGTGAGCTTGGTGGAGAAGCCGTGAAAGACTGTTCTGTAGACGTGGAGGAAGTGAAAGGTGGAGAAGGACTCAAAGGAGAGGGATCGGAGTGTGGAGTACCAGCGGTCGATGGTGGGGAAGATGGTCGATTTCGGTTGGTCGTGGACTCGGACGATGTAGGTTTCCAGTTGGGCTTCGCCGGAGAGGAAGAAGGAGAGAATGAGGAAGGATTGAAGAAGAGCCATGGTGCGCCGGACGGGATGGATGGAAACAAGGGGTCGAGTAGGGATCTATTTGGAGGAGATACGGTGGAGTGGGGAGGAAGAAAGATGTGGCACAGGGGCGATGGCGCTATGGCGACAAGTGCTAATGCAAGAAGATGACACGGCGGCTCCAACTGTTTCTAATGGCGGTCAATAACGCATGTATGGCCGGGGTTTTAGGGAGTGCGTGTCCTACGCAGGAAGCATGGGAAGAAATTGCAACCATTAATTTTGCAATGAGATTTGTGTGAATTTTATCATGCGCGAAAAGCTGTGAATGACAGGTCCCGCCCAGTTTTTTTCCCCTGAGAAGTTAAAAAATATAATTAATAAATAAAAAATAGTTTTAATTTAAAGTTAAAAAATAATTTTTTAAATTTAAAATTAAATATGATTTTTAAAATTTAAAGTGAAAAATAATTTAAATTAAATTAAATTTTTATCAAAATATAATTATTAAATAAAAAATATTTTGGTTGAAATCGAAATGGAAATAGTTTTTACCAAAACACATTGATTTCTCTTAGTGTTGAAACCGTTTTCGAAATCGAAATTTAAAATATTAATTAATACATAAAAGTTAAGTCTCGAAATGTCTACGTTAGCATTTAAAGATAATTATATCGTTAAACACAAATATAAATTATTTAGAGAATTTATATAAACCAAACTAGAATCACGTAGGGATTTATAGATAAAAAAATCTTTTAGTAAATTAAATATAATTATTATATCTAAATTTAAATGTTGGCATACCCACTAAGTGATTAATTATAAAAATTAATTTAATTAATTAAAATTATATTTACTATTATAATAAATTTATTAATAATTTTTATATTTTAAAAAAAATTATTATTTTTTTAATTTAAAGTCAAAATATAATTAAAATATAATTAAATTCTTACAAACATATAATTAATAATTAAAAAATATTTTTACCGAAACTTAAACCATCGAAACTAAAGCGGAAACTTAAATTCATGTTCTCGCAGGCCTCAGCCAATCACTCCTCGCCTTCTCGGTGAATGCCTGCTCCCATGGCCTCCCTCTTTCCAAGAGATTCAAGCTCCTCCATTCCCAAGGCAACCTCCATCTCCTTCCAGCCAAGAAAAGGCTCGATTCCCACCTCCATGCCACCACCACAACCTCTTACTTCCTCCCTGCTAAGAAGCGTGTCTGGGCTCCGCCTCCTCGGTCTCCCCTCTCCCCAATCAAACTCCAAGAAGAACCCAAAAAAACCAAAGAATCCAAAGAAGATGAAGAAGAGGATGACGGCATCGTTTGCTCGGTTTGCCGCAGCACGGACGGGGACCCGACCGACCCTATTGTCATCTGCGACGGCTGCGAGTCGATGGTGCACGCCTCCTGCTACGGTAACCCACTCGTCAACTCCATCCCTGACGGTGACTGGTTCTGCTTGCGGTGTGAGAACAAGGGTGGCAAAGCAAATGTCTGCTGTCTCTGCCCGGTGGAGGACGGGGCGATGAAACCGACTATGGATGGCAACTGGGCACACACTGTTTGTGCTTTACTTGTGCCAGAGGTGTTCTTTAAGGAGCCGGAGGGGAGAGATGGCATAGATTGCTCGCGAGTTCCGGGCAGAAGATGGGAGTTGCTTTGCTGTCTCTGCGAGGCAAAGAATGGATGCGCGGTGGAGTGCTCCCAGGCTGGGTGTAAGCTCAGGTTTCATGTTTCTTGTGGCCTCGAGAAGGGTCTGTGTGTTGAATACAAAGAAGGGAGAGGTGGGGGGGTTGCTGCTGCGTTCTGCGAGGATCATACACAGCTCTGGCAGAAGGTATTCATGGTGGAAGATTGATTCTTTGATTTATTTGATTTTTGTTTGCGGTTTTTGATTTTTGTTTCTGGTTTGTTTGTGCAGCAACAGTTGACTGGGAAGTTCAAGATTGTGCCAAGGGGAGAATCTGAAGGCCAAGATGAAGGCCTGAAAGTGTGGATCTTTTTTTTTTTTTTTTGCGATCCTTGTTTTGAACATTTAATGGTCGAAGGAGGTTGTTAATTAGCATTTGCAACGTGCTAATTAAGAGTTCATCATATTTGATTACAGTGTGCGGTAGCAGATGAATGCAGATTGTTCATTGTGGATTCAGTAGTCCTGGTCTGTCAGATTTGTGTTTAATTTAAATAATTTTTAAGTAAAAATCATCTAATTTATTATAAAATTATAAAAAATACCTATTTTACTAATATTGACAAAAGGTTTTATTTTATATTATAAATTTATAAAAGATTATTTTTATTAAAATATAAAAAATTTATTTTAATTCAATTTTACCAATTAGAATTAATATAAAACAACTCAAATTATTTATATTTGATTTTAGTTTGGATAATTATTAAATTTGTTGATAGAGTTTGGTTTACTATTGGCGTTAGTTTGAAAGGTTTTTTGAGGTTTTGATTTATTAGGTTATTTTTTTGTCAATTTACAAAAAAGAGACACTATGAGAATGATTGTTAGGAATTTTTCAATAATGGCTCTTTCGATATCTAAGTTAGTAAAAATCTCTCAACATATAGTGGACAAAAAAATAGTATTAGTCTTTATTTCGTATTATAATTTTGCGATTCTCAGTATTATGATCTTAGCTAAATTTTTTATAATAGATTGTCTTGAATTCTAGATCTTTTAGAATTTATTCTTAAATTTGGATATAAGGATTAGTTTTTATAGTTATTTATTATTTACTATTGATCATTAAGGTACCTCGATTTAGTGAGACCTTGGTATGGACACAATGCCAAAGATGGTTGAGGTTCGAACAGTTTGGTATAGAAATAAATCAAGCTTCTCACAACTCGGTATTAAGAGTTTTTTATAGTTTTAAAACAATGTTAGTTTAACTTTGAATACAACCCTTCAAGGTTAGATTTAAGTTTTGATTTTTATTTATTCATCAATTCAAACAAATTACCTTGGTGTATCATAAAAATATATATAAATAATAATTTATTTTATTTTAGTTTTTATAAGAGATTTGTTGTTTAATTTTATAAAAATAGAAATTTTAAATCTAATTTTTCAAATGAGTTATTCAATAATTATGAACTGATTGTTTGAATTAAAATCAAATAAAATAATTTTTTTATATTTTTAATTAATAAAATTAAAATAAAAAAATAGAATATATTTAAATATGTTAATTGATGTGTTTTTATATATATTTTTAATATAAGTGTTATTTCATTAATAATAATAAAATAAATAATTTTTATAAATTACCAAGAAAATAAAAAAAAATTAGATTGAAAACTCCAATTTAAAGGATCTAAATTTATCATTATCATCTTAATTGTACTAACTGAATATGATTTTTTTTGAAAAAATTTCAAAATATTTTGGCGACAGTGACGAGCAAGTAACATGAAAACGCAGACAAATCGAATTGATGTATTTAATGTAGATGGTGTCGAGCAGATCAATACAGATTGTTCATTGTGGATTCAATAGTCTAGGTTTGTCTGATTTATGTTTAATTTAAAGAATTTTCAGTAAAAGGCACTATTTTTTTTAACTTTAAATTTATAAAAAATTATTTATATTATTATTATTGTTAAAAAATTATTGGTCTTATAATACACATTTGTAGAAACTACCTTGATTACAATATTTAAAAATTTTAATTTATTTTATTTTTACATATTAAAATTAATTTAAAAAATAAATTATTCATATTTGGTTTTTTCGAATAATTATCAAATTAATATAAAAATTACTTATTTTATTTTAATTGTTATAAAAGATTAGTTATTTAATTGATCAGTTCGATAATTATAAATTAGTTGATTGAAATAAAATTAAGTAAGAATAATTTGATCTTTTACATTATTTTAATTAATAAAATTAAATTAAAAACGAATATTTTAAAAAACTTTAATTGAGGCATTTTTTACAATTTTTTAATATAAAACAAGTAATTTTTTTACTAATAATAATAAAGTAGGTGATTTTTTATAAATTTATAATAGAATATTTGAATTTTTACAAAATTTTTTAATTTAAATGATTTAAATTTATCATTATCATGGTAATTGTAGCAATTGAATATTATTTTTTTAAGAAATTCCAAAATATTTTGGCGATGGTGACGTACAAGAAACAATTGATGTAAAGTTGTTCGGTCTTATTTCCCGGCCCACCGCTCACATGACCTCAAACCACGGTCCCATCTCTTCTTAATCACGATGCTGATGATAAGAAAACAAAGCATATTCCCCGCAAGCTCCTTGAGGCGCCCTCGTGTCTTATTTAACCTTTATCTGTCTCATAATCAATAAGAAATTCGCAATTAGTCTCATTTTTAAATTAAGATTAAAATTAAGACTAATAATTTTTTTTTATAAAATAATTTTTTTTATTAAAAGTAATATTATAATAATTTAAAATTCGAAAAGTTATTTAATTTTTTAAATAATAATTTATTTTAATAATAATATAAAATAAGTAATATTATTTTTTAAAAAAATAAATTTAAAAAATATTAATATAATGTTAATTTCAAACCAAATGATATCTAATGCTCCGGGCTTCTCAATTATAAACAAAATATGAATTTTCTATTGAGGTTCTTCTTGCCTACCTCGAATTCAACTACCACGAGAGACTCTCAAATCAAAAATGAATTAGATCCGATCAGATTGCACTCGGGTCCGCGGTGGCCCGTCACGTGAAAATCCATAATACTGGAGAACTGAGGACTCCGATGCAAAATTTTTTTTATCTTTTTTATTCTTTTTCATATTTTCAAAATTACACTTATCCTTTTAAAATTTTATTAATCCAGAGCTCGTTTTAGAATTATTTTTTTTATAAAATTAATATTTTATTATTTTATATTATTATTAAATTAAATTATTATAAAATAAATAAATAATTTTTTAAATTTAAAATTATTAAAATCTTAATTCTAAAAAAAAAATTAATTTATAAAAATAATTTATTAATTTTAATTTTGACTTTGATCTTTATTTCAACCAAACGGACGTTGCTGATAGTTAAAGCGCGTTTCGTAATTTTGAAAATGTTCAAGGGGGTTTCGTAAAAGAATCCCCAAATGTTTCTTAGCAGGTTTCGGGTCTCCTCCCTTGCTGCGCACCCAATTTGCATCGCGGCAGTCAAGGTTCACGTTGACCTACAAAACAGGCGGAACATCGTCGTCCCGGGGTACTTACGCTCACCGGGTGTACAAAACCCCAACGAAGCAAAGGACAAAATCTGTGACCCTTTTCCCGTAAGCGGCATCCCCACCGCGCTTGCTTCCGCGAAATTTTTCTCAGGCGAGCCCCTCTTCTTCTTTCTCTTGAATATTCTCCTTCGCTCCTCGGCGCGTGGAATTCGAGCTTCATTCCTGGTTTTTGCTCTTCGATTCGCGCATTTATTGGTATTCTGGGAGCTGATTTGGTGGATTGCGGATTGGATTGGTACTGGTTTTTCTTCCCCCAACCTTTGATTTGATAACTTTATTCTCATCTGAGAGGTAGGTGTTTGTACTGTGATTGCAGGAATTTGATTGTGCGATTGTCCTTGAATGCTGTGCTTTGTGTGTGTTGTTTGCTCCTGTGGATTTCCCTTTGCTTGATTTGTTTGGGGATTTATGTGTTGGTGATTTTAGTTAGAAATTTTCTTCCTCTGCGTTTATAAATGGAGCTAATTTGATCCAGAGGTTTTTGCCGAAAGAGGATGAATATGAAAATTTCTTTCTTTTCAGCACAATAGAAGGGGGAACTTCTGTGTTTAGTGAAATTCATTTGTGAGAATTTTCTCCACATTATTGATAAATTTTGAAAGATTTTTGCCCTTGATCAGTCAAGAAATAGCTATTTTAGTTGTGGTACAATTAACACATATGTCTGATCAGGCTGCTCATGTATTGATGCTATTGATTATTCAGCCCCATTATGCTTATTCCTGAATGTAGATTCATATTCCTGTGGAAATGCTGCAGCTATCAATGCTGTTTACTGCTCTTGTAACTTGGTATGGCACTGTGGTGTGATGATTTTCAGGAAATTTGATTGAAAATACATGCAGTAGAGTGAATTTTTTTAGGATTAAGAATTATCTTTTAGCAAGTGGACTGGGATAAAAATTTGTTTTTGAAAATCAGATGGCCAGAACCAAGCGGACATAAAGGGTGGAAAGTTGCATATAGATTGACAGTTGTCTATAACTATGGAGAAACGTTAACATGGTTATTATTTATTTACTCCATGCTGCTTCCTTTGCTCTCTAAGGAAGAACTGATTAATTAAAACACTTTACATTATGTGTTCTATTTTGAGAAGTCTACTGTTATTTCCACGAATTTTTGGTCAAACAATAGGATGCTTAGTGGATTAACACCTACCAAAATTTTGGCTACTTGCTTTTTCATGAGATAATTTCTTGAATGTTAAAATTATTTGTCTTATTGACATTCCTATAGATCTTTGCAATTGTATATTTCTTCAAATTCTCTAGATTGTGAAAACCTTTTGGGCACTGTTTGGTTTGGAATCAGGATCAGGATCGGTATTTTTCAGAATTATTTTTTTATACAAAATTAAGATTACTTATTTTACATCGCAATTATATTAAATTGTTATAAAAAATTAAATAGTTTTTTGAATTTTAAATTATTGTAGGATTAATTTTGATAAAAAGATATTAGTTGATAAAAGTGGTTCACTAGTCTTGATCTTGATCCTGATTCTGATTCTGAACCAAACGGTGTCTTACATATTAAATTTTTTACTGCCTGTCTCAGGTCCTGTTGGATCTTTTTGGGGTTGTACATCTAGAAGCTGGCTTCATTGCCTTATCATTTATAGATTCCAATCTTGAATATGAAATACGAATCTCCTACAGGTGATTGGTGTTGAGCAAGTACCATACTCGGATTATTCCTTCTGATACTTCCACACTGAACAAGTCTGAAATGTACAGAATGACCCTTGAGATGGCTAGTGAAAGATTCACTATTAATGCCTATAATTCTGATTTATTGGTAAAATGTCCCAGTGATGACTCTGTTATTTGAAGCAGGTTTTTTTGAGGCTTGCAGCCTTGCAGAGAACCTGAGAACCTCAACAATCTTAATTGAGAGAGCACCAGTGTGCTTAAGATGGCACTTGGTAACTGTTTCTTAACTCTAAAATAATTTACAATCTGCATAATATTCTTCAGAGCCGCATCTTTAAGAAAAGCGGCTGACATATATACTGTTGTGTCTGACTGATTCCCATCTTATGGCATATGTAGGGAAAACTTGCAATGAGGACCCAGGTGGAAAGTATATTTTGATTGGAGATGAAGAGGACCCACGCCTGGAGATGTTCAACAGGCCACTTCCTTGTTTTGGCTGTGGAATAGGATGGCTTTCGTGAGTATGCCACCCTGTTACCTTTTGTCATTATTGTTGATTCTTCTCATACAATCATCATCTTCTTGCAGTTTACTATTAGGATGCATCTGCCCATTGATGTGGTATTATGCCGCAATTTTGTACTTCACCAAATACTACCACAAGGATCCAAGGGAGCGTGGTGGCCTTGCTGCTTCAGCAATTGCTGTTAGTCTCTCTCTCCCTCTGTGTGATAGTGTGTGTCTGTGTGTGTCTGTGCTCGTGTGTTGCTATAAATTAGTATCCATTGCAAGCATTCTATGCATAAAACGGACAGTGGTAGACAATTGCTATCCTTGGATCCTTTTTTGCCCCATTCCCAAAATGTAGAAGAGTGAGGTCTGTCAAATTCCCTCTCCAACCAAAACTAAGTATATGAGAATCAAGAAAATGACATAATTCCTTCATCTGTTAGCAATTACAACATATTTTCTAGCAACTATTTGAGTCGCTCTTCATTTAAATATTATGGGTTAAGATGCAGAAATTTGCTAGGATTTTGCAATTTTGCTTTGTGAACCTTTTTTTTGCTTTCCTATGCATGTGAATAGGATACTCTGCTCAAAAATCAATACAAACCAATTCTTTGTTGCATTACAATTTTGCAATTGTGATTGCTGGCAAGCAAACAATGTATTCTGTGATCATGGATTATTTATTGTTTAATTTTCAAATGTGCATTATTCTAGCCATGCCTTGACATATATATATATATATATATAATTTTTTTTTCTTGCAGGCATTGCTGTGTACAGTTGCAGTTTTGATAGCCCTGCTAGTCATTTTCCTATAGTTCATCTGAAACTACTTTCTTTGTCTCACAATGAATTTCAGCTGGAAGGATTCAAATCTGAAGTTCATGCTGTGGATGTAATGGCTGATGCACAGCTGGCAAATGGATCAAATCCAGAAATAGCCTGACACTCTCTGTATCTTGTAATATTCATTTCACAAACTGTAAAATAGATGCCATATTATTCTCACCTTTCTGAGTAAATCTCAAATATTACATTCTATTCTTCACATTTTATTTTAATTTTGAGTAAATCTGAGCACTACATTCTGTTCTTCACATTTTATTATTATTCTTTTCCTAAATGAGTAGCAGCATATGAGATCTCTTTCAAACTTGCGTTGCTTGGCTTGGATTCTGGATGGTTCTATTTACAAACTCTGGTGGGGTTTTTCCTTCTCAATTTGTCAAACGAACTGGTCTCCCTCTGTTAGCTTTGTGTTTTTTCTGAATCAGGTACACAACACTGCATATTTTGTATTTTTTTGGTTATTTATGAAATGCAAATGCCAAATTTAGAAAAAAAAAATCTCATTCTTAAACAATACGTTTTCCTCATGGCTATTTTGAAATAAGGTTTTACTTGCAAAAATTGCAACTGAAATTCCAAGAGTCACTTAACACCACAGATGAATTAAACTACACAAACAAAAATTCTTCCTTTTGGATCCGCATATCAGTTTTCCTCCACCTCTTCTATAAGCTGAATGTAGATATCAACTTGTTCCTGGAGATGGATATTTTCCTCCAAAAGCTTCTTCTTCTCATCGTATGCATTCGTCAGTTTTTCTTCCGTCTCCTTGAACCCTTTCACCAGTGCTTCTCTTTCAATTCTCAGTGCTTCTAGCTCTTCCTTCAAGCTCTTTCCTTCTTGGTGTTTTTCACTGTCCAGTATCAGGAGCTGATCTGCTGCGAACCTTGCTGCGGTTTCTTCAGCTCTCTTCTTTGAAACCTCGTCACTTCCAACATACCAGATTCTGTTTATCTCTATTTGGGCTTGAAAGACTGCAGAATTATTTGGCCCTCTCTTCGCGGTGACTTTGTATGATGGCAAAAGAATGCCATACTTCTGACAGAATTTCTGAACTGTATTTTTGAAAGAGAACTCCTTTCGTGCTCTCTTACAGTTCATCTTTATCCTGAAAAGAAACAACTTAAAAAGATTAATACAGAGAGTATCAAGAAACAGCAGAGAAAACTTCTCTGCTCTTATCATCAGTTGCAAAACTCGAAAATCAGAACCAAGATCATGCAAAACTATGAGAGAGATTATCACCTTTTCTTCACTTGAAGATCACATGGAGAGAACACCGTACTTCACTGTCGTGAAAACTCGGTGCTTGCCCTGAACTCGGTGACTGAGATGTCCTGTAATGAGAAAGTAACAAAGCACAAAGCAAGCATTCATGCACTAAATCTAAACCACAATCCATGTAGATATACTGCGAACGAAAGCACGCATGCACTTGCAGTACAACAATGCAACCAGTAACACAGAATTTCTCAGCGGCATTTATTTACCACTACAAAATTTAGATTTACTCCTCATCAAACAAGTGAGAGAATAAGATATTTTAGAAAATATGTTTAAGGGTACAAATGCAAATGAGCGAATGGGTAGTTTGGAGACATTTCAGGCCATTTTCTTCGCGGTAGTGCGGAACCGGCAAAACTCGGGAAACTGGAATTGAATTTTTAAATGCTATCATCTAAATTTTGGTTCGTATCACAAGATTTTCCACGATTAATTCTCTTTAACTGAAAATATAACTCGTAGCTTTCATCAATCAAGTTCTTTCTACACAGCAACAGAGAGAAACTTTTACAGCACAGACGAATGAAATTACAGGAGCAAAAATCCTTCCATTTGGATTTTCATCAAATCAGTTTTCGTCGACCTCTTCTACAAGATGAGCGTAGATATCAACTTGTTCCTCCATATCAATATTTTCTTCCATGACCTTCTTCTTCTTCTCGTATGCATTCTGCAGTTTTTCCTTCATTTCCTTGAACTCTTTCACCAGTGTTTCGTTCTTGATTTCCAGTGCTTTTAGTTCTTCCTTTAAGCGCTTCTTCTCTTGGTGCTCTTCGTGGTCCTGCATCAGGAGCTGTTCTGCTGCAAACTTTGCCGCGCTTTGCTCGGCTTTCTTCTTCGAGTACTCTTCGCTTCCAATGTACGAGATTTTATTGATCTCTACTTCAATTTGATAAATCGGCAAATTATTTAGTCCTTGCTTCATCATGACTTTGTATGATGGTAAAGGAATGTCATTCTTCTGACAGAATTCGTGAATCGCCTCTTTGTAGAAGTCCTCTCCCCACGCTCTCGTTCCTGCCATCCTTGGTCTGAAAAGAGAAACATATCAGAGGGTTAACGCGAAGAGTAATAAGTAACCTCACAAAAAATTCTCCAGCTTCATCGTGCACCAAAAAGCCAAATGATTTGGACGACAAAAATAAACCAAAATAATCCAATCAATAACTCTGAATTTTATTCATGTAGTTTGTTTTGTACAAACAAGAGGAAAGGGATAGAGATATGATCATGTGTCCATGCCTTCCTTTTCCTTCAAGATAGGCTAAATCGAACTCTGAACCGCAATCTGTCATAACTTGGAACCTTGGAACCTTGGAACCTCACTGGCCTGAGCTCACTCCTCTGCTCTGCCACAAAGAGAGACCTCACACTCTGACCTGCACTCTCGTCATGCCATGGATCACTGGACCTTTTATAGAGTAAGTGCAGAGCAAGCATCCGTGCACTAAATCTGATTCATATCCCGCGGATACAGTTCATAAACGCTTGCATGCACTTGCAGTACAACAATGCATCTGTTGGCGGAGGCCTGAGGACGTTGTCTGGAAGAACCTCTCCATGCAAATACTTCCTAAATATGCCATCAAATCAAGGTTCAAGAATTCCAGGTTGATTTCCCTTCATCCCCTGTTTGGATGAATTTCCGGAAAGTTGGAATTGAGAAAATTGGGAAATTGAATAGCCAATTCCTTTAATTTCGATCCTTGGTTGAATTGCAAAATCCGAAAATTAGGCAACTCCGACTCCTTTTCAATTTTGATTTTGAATTTTAAAAATTTTGAGTATAATTCACCAAATTCTTAAGAATTGGGATGAGGCGGACAAATTAAATATGAAATTTTATAACTTTAGATTATTTTTTAAATTAATTTGTTTTTTAAATTTTAATATTTTGTAATTTCTTATTTAACTAAAAATAATTTTTTTAAAAAAATTATAATGTTTAAGTTTATCAAATTATTTAACTTATTATATTACTTTTTAAAATAATAATAATAATATGAAGATATAATAATTATATTAATTTTTAAAATAATAAATTATGTTTATAAGAAAATATATATTTTACATTTATCAAACTATTTAACAAAAAAATATTAAATAAATCCTAAATTAATTATATTATAATTATAGAATTCTTTATTTTTGGGTCATTTTTAAAATTTATCTTAATTTTTTAATTAACTTAACATTTTTAAATATTAAATATATTATATTATTATATTTATTTATAAATAAAGCATCATTTTTTTAAAAAAGTATTTATTTCGTATTTATAAATTATATTTATATTTTTTTTAGTATTTTGTATCAAAATTAATATTAAATTAAATATATTTTTCAAAATTGAGAAAATTAGTCAATTTCCAATTTCATTAAAAAACATTTATATAAACACTAAAATTGGATAATTTCAATAATTTTTTTAATTCCTCAAAATTAAAAGAATTCACCGAAATTCAACCAAACCGCCCATTAGTTTCAATTCGGTGGCATTTTGGTGAGCTCTGATCACAGATGCTAGCCGAAATGACAGGCTACTCTACTGATGGCTTGGCAGACCAATGCTGGATGCCTCGATAAAAAATGAAGACAATTAATAGAAAATCCCATAATTGCATGTAATCCCTGACATTCGGATAATTTCGTATAAGTGTAATTTAATTTAAGCTCAACTGGTGGATCATATTCGCAAAATGTTTCAAATGAGCAATCTACCAATTAGACAAGAAAATAGTATTTGTACTTAAAATTTATGTGTGGATCTATCTTTGTATAGATTGAAATAAAGTTTATCAATCCAGCTCTAAAATATTTGAAACTATGAAATATATCTCAAAGAATTAAGTAAATACAATGTGGTTTTTAATAGCAGGCAAACATAAATTAGAGAGATTCTATCTTGATCCAGCAAGGGCCATAACATACACTTATAATTTCACAAAATAGAGAATAAATTATGAAAAAAAAAAGCTCTGAGAGCTTGAGATGTTTTAAACCACTCAATTGTATTTGCAAATACAAGTAGGACCTTTCACCAGTTAATTCATTTAATACAGTAGCAGATGGAAATATTTACAGCACAAATGAATTCGGTCAAAAAGAAAAAAAATTTCTTGGGAATTTCTAGCATATCACTTTTCCGCAAACATCTTCTATAACACCGATGTAGGTCGAAACTTTCTTGCTCAAGTTCAAGATTTTCTTTCCGAAGTTTCTTCTCATCATATGCATTCTCGAGTTGTTCCTTCATTTATGTGAACTCTTTCACCAGTTTTTCGTTCTCATTCTCTGTGCTTCTCACTCTTCCTTCAAGCGCTTCAGTTCCTGGTGCCCTTCACCGTGCAGCTTCAACAGATGATTTGCTGTGGGCTTTTCTGGACCTTGTTCAGCACTCTTCTCTGAAGATTTGCCAGCTCTAGCGTATGAGGTCTCCATGTTTGCTATCTTTCCCTCCATGTGTATTCTGAAACAAAAAATGTAGGAGTCGTCAATGATAACATAGAACACTTCAGTTTCATTATCATTACCTTCACATCAGGACAACAAAACTATCAACCGTTTTAATAATTTAAATTGAAAATCTAAAAGATGAGAGAGTGAGAGGTATTGATTTTACACACATACCTTTCTCTTCTGTCAGTAATAGGAAATGGATCAAAATCTGAACAGAAATCCTCGTACTTGGGCCCTGCAAAAGTCTTATTGGACTCTTAACCCCAGTCACCTTCTGTACCAATAACAGATATCTCAGGCTCTTCATTCTTCTAAACACTTTCAATCTCTGGATTTCCTATAGGCCAATGAAATTATCCATAATGAAAAAGTATTAAAGTTCAGAACCCTAACTATTGCCAAAAATTATATGCTCCATAAACACTCCATTGTCAAAATTTGCAAATAATTCCATCTCCTACTGTCCTTCATCCATCGTATATTCCATTGGTGGCTTCATGCATGTTGTCTGGAAGCACCTCTGCAACAAATAATTTCCACTTCAAGCTTTATAACCTTCCTTTAAAGTACATTCTGGATTACCTTAGTTATGTCAAAATGGCTAAAATGTTTTTTTTTTCCAATCCTGCCTACACTTGAAACTAATCAGTATTGCAGCACTCTTTTCTATCAAACAGTGTTATTAAGCCAATTGTAGAAAAAAACAAACAATCCGATCAATTTCCAAACTTTAACACACCAAAGCGAAGGCTGGAGTTTTGAATTCAAATTAGACCAGAATAACCAATTAATAACAGAACATGAAGCAAATGCCTTCTGTTACAAACTTTTCATATGGTTCCTCGTACATGGAGGTTTGCAAGCCCTCAATCTCATATCAATTATTTTTTCACAAAATCAGGCGCTGAAGTTACAATGACTAATCACTACCTGTAGAACACCAGCTTTCAGGTTGTCTCAAATCTCGTCAGCTGCAAATCTGCAAAGCACCATATGCCTCAATAAACTATAACCTTGTAACAGTAAGTTGCTCTCCCAGGGCCATTTGTATGTCACTGATCAGCAACACACACATCTTTGACACTTGGTGCACGTCAACATATGATTCCCGCTCGCTGATTATGGCTCATGTCAATTTGCACTGCAATTTGCTTACATGACCACTACTTTGGGTATATCATGACAGTAGCCCCTGTTCCTTCTTCCCTGTTTTAGATACAGCAAAGCTTGGAATTCCTAAGTATCCTGAAAAAAGAACCCAAGCGTGCAAAACCTTGAATATACTATGTTTAGAAGGTGGCCGATGGAGATCCCGAGTTCTTGAAATAAGTAGCAAGATCAATATTCAGGTTATCATACATGGCCATGAAGGGATGTTTCTGCATCCAAATATACAAATGATAAGGGATAAATAAATTGAACAAATAGAATAAATGATCTCACCACTTGGAAGAATAGAGCTAACATTCCTACCAAAAGAGATTTTGCAGATGGCCTATTATTTTGATCCTTTTGCATACTGAGAAAAAAGATGATGAAAAGAGGATTCATGGATCTTAAAGGTAAAAATATGAAACAAATACCTGTCATTAGTTTTAAAAAAATGAAATACAAAGATTGTGATGCCATATAGAAGAAAAATAGCATTGAAAGTGTTTTTATTTTCAGAAAAAACTTACCATGAAGATATGAATGAACAGAACTCTTGAGAGAACTGGTCAGGACGTGCCCAAGGGGCTGGGTGATCAACAACTGCTACTAGAAGTTCCTAAAAGTTTTCAACAGGAGGATCTGGAAACCGGCCTGTTGCACATTCAAGCATTATCAGACCCAAGCTCCAGATATCACATCTATAGCTATGTTGTCCCCCATTTTTTTGTTCTGGCTGTAGAGAAAAAATTGTCAGATAATTAGATAGATCAGTTGAACAACAAAATGATGAACTAAAAGAAACTTGTAAATTATGACTAACAAGATTAATAGAAAACAAAAGATTTCTTTTAAGTTGTTGATACTCACAGACATGTAGTTCCAGGTGCCAATAAAGGTGTCTCGTTGATCACTAGAACTTGACAGTATGACACTTACACCAAAATCAGATATCTTGACTTCCCCTCTATGATTGATTAATATGTTTGATGGTTTTAGATCTCGGTGGATGATGTGTTTGTCATGATGAAGATACACCAGACCTTCAAGTACCTACACATTACATGAATGAATACTTGGAAACTTATGGTGTAAGAAACAAAATAATTGAAAATTTTGAAACATGAGAAAATTGCAGTAAATATTTCAGTTTCTGACCTGCTTACAAATTGCAGCAAGACAGGCCTCTGGAATTGTTTCAACATTTTTTACAAGATCTGCGAGAGAGCCACCATCCATATATTCCAAAACAATTGAAATTACACCATTATCATAAAAACATTGGTAACAAACAACTAGGAATGGGCATTGTGATGACTGATTTATATTCAATTCCCAAGAGATTTGTCTCCGCATAGTCTCCAGAATATTCGTTTGTATAACCTGAAAATCCCACAAGACAAAAAGGTATTCAAAAGTAACCCTCAAGTTGACAAACATTGAAAAGTCAGCATGTGTTTATATTTGATTCCTAAGTTTCTACCACACCAAACAACCAGATTTCCTCTACATTTATTGGGCATCCTTATATACATATATCATTCTCCAATGCACATCCCCTAATTTATTAGTCAACATCTCGATGAAAAGATAGTTGTTCCAACGGTCCTGTCATAATCTTGTTGTAATTGCCTCAGTACAAATGCTTGTTAGCTTGAACTCAGTCTAGCCAGATGTAATATGTATACTTCATTCAGTTTTTGCACTTTTGTACAGGAGTGCTCCCACTTATTTAACTAGCATATCAAGATCTCAATAAAATCTTCGTACAAATGGAATTATGATCATAAAGAAGTCTCATTTTTCAAAACAACAACAAATGTGCATATGCAACGGTCCCATAAACTTAATTTTGTTCATCGCCAATACAATACCTTGAGAGCAAAAAATCCACCAGCCCATTTATGCCGGACCAGCTGCACAATCCCGCCGCCGCCCTTCCCAATCAATTTGACAGTTTCTAAATCAGCCAAACTCAACTGGTTGTCCGATGCCTTTATCACAGGCATCTGCAACCAATTACAAGGAAATCAGCTATAATTCTACAAGGCATTGCATCAACATTGCCCACTTGCTCAAAACCTTTCCAAAAGGAGCAACTTTTGTCCAATTACTAACAAAACAAGCAAGAAGATCTCCTCACCTCTCCTTCTTCGCTCTGTCGAACGATCCAGACCCCATCCTTGTTCACCAGCAGATCCCCAGCCCTAAAAGTGCCGCTCTGCGTCCTGTTCAGCACTCAAGAAATCCAACCACAGAACCACCAAATCAGACACCAAATGCGAAGAAGAAAGCACAAGAAATGAAAAAGGAGATTGCTTTACAGGAATTTCCCGAGCGCGGCCTCGTGGGACGGGAGGGCGAGATCGAGCTTCGGGCCTCGCTCGGTCCGCCTCATGTCGCCGCCCTACTCCTTCTCCTCCGCTTCTTTTGGGATTTCGGATGTGATTGAAGGAAGAAAACGAAAGAGGATTCGAACGAGCAGAAGGGATTCGGTGCCAGTTGAGACCGAAATGTCGGGTTGACTTCGTTGACTCTGTTGCGGGGTACACAAGGCACGGTTTTCGTACGCGTGATTCCCCGCTGTTGTCTGTCGCGTCCCGTTGGCACGTCCCTGTCGCGGAAGTCTCCGAGAAAAACCACCGAAAACAGTCTTCGCTTGTTCCAAAACAAAAAATGGACCGAAGCCGAAACTGAGTTTTGTTCTGTGAAGATTTTTATACTTGATAAGTCTATCATAACATATTAAGAATTTTGCAATAGTATTTCGGATTTATTTCTTGATAAATTATTTTTGGGATAAACCGGTTTATTTTGGTTCATTCTAAATTAAAATTTTAAGTTTCGGTTTCAGAATATTCAAATTAATTTATTTCGGTTAAAACCGATTGATCAAATTTTTTTTTTATTTTTTAATTAAAATTTGATTTTAAATTTAAAAATATTAAAAAAATTAAAATGATAAAAATATATTATATATTTTAAAAATTATTAAATAAATTTTTTTAATGAAAAATAGTTTAAAATATGAAAAAAAAGGATCAAATCCTTAACAACTTATGTTAAGCATGAATTATAATGAAAACATAATACATAAATATAAATAATATATGTTTTAAAATTGAAATCGAAAATATTAAATGAAATCAAAATTAAAATGTTTGGGTCAAAATGTAAAATCTTAGTTATAAACCGAACACACTGTGATGTTCTACTAAGCTATCTCAACTGCACTGAGTGGACAATCAAATTGCTGATTGATTAACCAAAAAGACATACAAATATTGAGCAGGTGATCTTATATGCAGGCAGGCAACAACTGGAGCAGTTGCCACTACCACTTCGGATTCTTGTGCTAGAAGGACTCGCATGTAAATATTTGCAAAGCAGGAGTTCTTCCGTAATTATGACCTCCCAATTACAAAGAAAAAGAAGGTGGTAATTATAAAAATCCACAAACGCAGAACCACAAACAGGCTGGTCCTCTCGTCTCCGCACCAACAGAGACTTCCAGACCAAACGAAACGATCGCAAAACCGCGACCACGACCGCCGGAAAATCCAAAACTCTAGCACCGCGATGGAGCCGCCGCGAGCCAAGAAGCCCAAGTCCCCGTCCATCCCGGCGAAGAAGAAGGTAGAGGTCATCCACCACGCCTCCGGCCTCGTCGGTAGCATAGTCGAGAAGGGCTTCTCCTCCCCCTCCTCCTACTCTTCGTCTCCATTGCCGATGCCGTCCGTCCTCCCCTTCCCCGTCGCCCGCCACCGCTCCCACGGCCCGGTAGTGCTTCTTCTCGTCCTGCTTTTCCGTTGGTTTTGGTTGTTTGTGCTTATGTGGCTGTGGCTGGCAGCGTTGGGCTCCGGCGAGGGCGGAGATGGTTGCGGATGAGGACGATGCAGACGAGGAGGACAGGGATGACTCCAGCGATGACCCAATAGCTTCGTTTGCGAACCCTATCGAGAGGAAGAAGAAGAAGGGGATGGATTTCAGCAAGTGGAGAGAGCTGATGGCTGAGGAGGAATCCCCTAGGAAGCCCCAAATGAAGAAGAGAGAAGCTAAAACCTCGAAGAAAGTGGAGATAATTAAGGGCAATGGTTCATCCGATGTGAAAGAGAGCACCTTGCCGAAGCAGAAGTCTTCGGCCTCTTATATGGAAGTGGACAGTGTGGCGGAGATGAGGCCTGTTGGCGGTGTTCAGCCCAAGGTGTTGAAGGCCGAGTCAAATGAATTTACTGCTCCTTATGTAACGGATGACATTGATGCGGAGAATACTGCGCGGTTGAATGAAATGTCGCCAGACGAGATTGCAGAGGCGCAGGCTGAGATAATGGACAAGATGGGTCCTGGGTTAGTAGAGATGTTGAGGAAGCGAGGGAAAGACAAGCTGGGGAGGCAGAAGGGCAATGGTGTGGTGCAGGATAAGGGCCAGAGAGATGTGGGAGGTGGTCAAGCTGTGGGGAGTGGGATGGGTTCTGCAAAGGCTGCATTGGCTGGTGGCGATTGGCTGTCGGCTGGAGATATGAATAGTAGCTCATGGAAGGATTGGAGTGAGAGAGTTGAGAAGGTTAGGGAGTTGAGATTTTCTTTGGATGGGAATGTTATGGGTATTGGTTCAAATAGTGAGCAGTCTAATGGTAAGTTATGTGGCATGACCTTAAGCATCATAACTTTAGTCTATGTTCTTTGTTTTACTTTTGTTGCATCTCCATGCTAAATCTGTTTGCTGTCTGTCTGACACTCATTCTTGTAATTGATATCATCTTAATGTTTGTAATGCCATCTCTCTTCAGTAATGTGTTTTTAAACATTATGAAAGTGGTCATGGATGAGTTGGAGTTTTTTCCTAGGTCAGCTTTTTGGAGCGCATGAGAGTTATAATTGGAGTTGTCATGTGGTATTTATTCTCATTTTCATTTCTTGACCATCAACGCACAATATGGTTGAGGGTCATCCTCTCAAGGTGCTAGCAATAGTGCCAGGAATGTTTTACCTGAAATAGTGCCTTCTGTTTCTTCCAAGTAATGCTTGCGCCAGCCTTTGATGCCTGATTGCCTAGAAACAGTGCTCTTATATCATTTTTCTTTCCTGTTGAAAATGATGTATTTGTTGCACTCCTCAATCAATTTCTTCTTTGTGCTTTCTTTTTCAGTTTGACTACTCTTGGATATAATTAAGTTCCCTTTTGGTGTATTTCTTTTTTAGTTTACTTTACATTAAATTCTAACCTAAGACAACTATTCACTTATTTAATTATGGCTGCTTTTTTGGATCCCGTAGGCCTGAATACCAACGTCAGTCAGTATAATATGCAGAATGTTGCTGAACGGGACTTCTTGAGAACTGAAGGAGATCCTGCCTCAGTAGGATACACAATCAAAGAAACACTGGCACTCACTCGTAGCATTGTCAGTTCACTCCATATAAACTTTGTTTATCTATAGGAGTAATGTATCTTTCTATGACTAATGTTGCCTCATGGATTGTTTCTTAGCGGTAACTTGCTGTCTGTTTTTTGATGAATTAGAATGCTAAAGCCTCTCCATCTGGTTAAACTGTCCCAATGGAAGAGACACCGTTCTCCAAAGGAGAGGTCTAGGGTTTGAATGATCTGAGATTAAATGATGGACTTCTAGTTACTGTTATTGCCTGATCTTGCTCCAATGGAAGCTTTTATAGAAAAAAAAAAACCTAAATGTTTAAATAAAAATCAAAATTATTTTGTCTCAGAAGGTTATTTGCAGTATTCATCTGTTATACGACTCTTATTCATGTTGAGATTTAAGAATTGATATTGTTATTCTAAGCTTGAATTCTCATTACGAATTAATATCACTACAGGCAATATGATTGAGAAAAGGCCCAACTTGACTAATCCTTTAAATAATTGATCCTTCACTATTGTGTTGCTTATCATCAAAAAGACATTTTTTATCCTTTTATATACGTATTGAACCATAACATGCTGAATTTCTTGCATTGATATCATCTGCACATGGATTTCCTTGGTGTTTTCTATGCATGTGGATCTCCTCTATTTTAATTATTTAGACCTCAACTGATGTCATTATGCTGCAATGAGGCCTTTTATCATTGCAAAAAATTTGATCTCTATTTTTGTACATATTATTTGCAATTTGCACTTACAATACTTCAGGGGTTTATTAAATGTCATTATGCACAATGACAATAATCAGATAAACTGTTCTACTTTCTAATTTTGTGTTACGAGTCTGCAAATTTGTATTATCTACTTGTGCTGAGTATCTCTGTTCATGATCATCATGATGCTTGGTTCATTTGGCATCAGGTTCCTGGACAGCGTACGCTCGCTTTGCACCTCCTTGCTTCTGTCTTGAGTCAGGCTTTATATAAGCTGCAAAAGAAGGACATTGGATGTAATCACCAAAATGCCAACACAGAATTTGTTGATTGGCAGGCAGTCTGGGCCTTTACTCTTGGTCCTGAACCTCAGATGATCTTGTCATTAAGGTGTGGGACTAAATGCTGTGAAATTTCATGAGATTATTTCAGTTCATCCTTCTTGCTTCATGTATTTTGTCTGTTTCCAGTCTTAAAATTCTGTGGAGATTGAAGGAGTTCTTTTTGTCAATTTACTTCTCTTTTGAAGTATAGCAGTGAAATATGATTTTGTTTTGTAGCTTATCGCACATCTATCAAGTTGAGTGAAATTATGATGTTCTAATGTTCTGAAAAGGATAACTTTTTGGAGCATTTATGTAGATGCTGTTGACAATTGTAATTGTGTCATTGTTTTCTACAGCCTATTTTGTATCTGTCAAGTTTTTTTTTGCAAGTTAGTCTTCTAAGGTATTGTTTATTAGTGCTAAACTATAGAAGAATTGTCCACTGGTTCAGATACAATTCGACTTGTGAGACAATGGTGGGGCATAAAAGAAATTTCCATTCATATGGTGACTATTGTCACTAGATTTTGGAGATGAGGAAAATGATAGTTATCCATGAGGAGAAGTTTAGACTTTTCCTATTTTTGTATTTTATTTTTATAAGGTGTATAAATCTTAATGAGAATGAAAATTAGTCTGAGTTTTTGAGTTGTAGTTTTTGTTGAACAACAAGATTTTGAATCGAGGAATAGGTGAAAAAAAATAATCCTTGATTAGGAAGAATCTGTTATAGTGAGGATGTGAGTCAGTTCATTTAATTATCGTAGATTTATGGTTATGAATCTGTCTTTTAAGTCTTGCATGGACTTCTAGAATTTCTATTTGTGCTGTTTTTATGATGGTAATTTTCGAGTTACAGGTTGAATCACAAGAAGTTGAGTAAAGTGATGGGTGAAAATCTCATCCTTGATTAGGAAGAATCTATTAATTAGGATGTGAGCCACTTTATTTAGTTACCTGAGATTTATGGTAATGTGACCATCTTTTGAGTTTTTACATTGACTTATATAATTTCTATTCTGCTGTTTGTATAATCATAATTTATATTTTGCATGATTACCCATTTCTTACATCATCCACAGGATTGCACTAGATGATAACCATGAATCTGTTGTTTTGGCTTGTGCCAAAGTTATTCAATGCATATTGAGCTGTGATTTAAATGAGAAATTCTTTGACACCTTTGAGGTAAAACCAGCATCACCTATAAGCTGACATAATTTCTTTATGTTCTTTCCAAACTAACCTGTAACTTTTTTTTCAGAAATTACCCAGTAATGCAAAAGATATTTGCACTGCTCCTGTATTTCGGAGTAGGCCTGATATTAATGGTGGTTTTCTTCATGGTGGTTTTTGGAAGTATAATACAAAGCCTTCAAACATACTCCCTGTTCATGACAAAGATGACGATGGTAATGATGAAGGAACACATACTATTCAAGATGATGTTGTCATAGCCGAGCAAGATGTTGCAGCTGGTCTAATTAGAATGGGAATACTACCTAGAATTTGTTATCTTCTAGAGGTTGTGATCATTACTGCCTTTGTTTTATGTGTTTTGTTATTAGAGCATGTAGATACTGTTTGTGGAGATTCTGCTTTGTACATTTTCATACCTGTCTTTGCTGCTGGTTTTTTAAGTGAATTTCTCGGTTCATTGTTGTGAACTTGCTACCGTACCTGGCTTCTTAATGCCATGAATCCTGGTGTTTGTTCCTTTGAGTATGCTGTCTTTTCATAGCAGAATTATAAAATGATAAGTGATATGCTTTCATTATTCGTTGCACAGAATTAGATTTACATTTATTATTTACTGCGCTTTGATCTGTACTTGGCCAAGCTGGATATTTATTTGGCTGATTTTGTTGATCCAGATGAACCCTGTTCCAGTTTTGGAAGAATGTCTAGTTTCCATACTTATTGCTCTAGCTAGACATTCTCTGACCTCTGCTAATGCTATCATGAAATGTCCAAGGCTTGTTCAGTCTGTAACTAATATCTTCACCAAGCAAGGTATGAGGGAGCTTTACATATCTCAAATAAAAGCAACGATTCTTCTTAAGGTAGGCTCCTATCATTGTTCATGGTGTTGGTGTTGGGTCTGTATTACTCTTCCTACTGTCTGTTACTCATATCATTGGGGCCTTTTCTTGTAGCCTTAAAATTCTGTCTTGGATTAATATCTGCTGTAATTGAGTATTTTATCAAGTCATCTAGTATTGATTATTTATGCATCTATATTTGTGGATTGGTATCATATTATGACTGCTTGTTTCTTTTCCGAGGTTATTCTCAGTTTGTATATGTTCCTGTACATATTTTCTTGTTCTATCAGATTCTTTTTTAATGTACTTCAAAAGCATTTTAGGTCCAGTTTTCCAGGAGAAAGTTCCATTTACAGACATTTATTTAATAGTTACCTGGATGAATTTGCAAACTTCCAGTCAGATGGCTTTGGCATTCAAACAGTTCTGTAGTGATCCGATGAACTAATCCAATAGTAGATCTTCTGTCCATAGAACCTGTTTTTTCCAATATATGAAACCCTGGAACACTGGGAGCTGATTTATCAGTTGGTCACTGCATCTTGCTGTTCAATTTCAGGGCACATAAAAATTATGATCACAATATGATGCTTCCAACTTACGTCACTTGATGCCACTTTCTTTATGATTTCATTATTCTAGTTTCATGGCTGATCTGGCTGTCCTTTCTCTTGCAGTCAGCATTTGCTTAGTTTGCATCATTTTTGAACTGTTCAATAGTCAACATTTCTTCCTGCTCATTGCAGAAAGTTGTGCCAATCAAGCCATGTCTCTTGAGTTGGGATTTTAGTTTGTTCAGACTTCAAACCACACAAACCTAATACGTTATGATAGTGCAAGGTTTTGTACCTCAAGGTGGTTTTGTTCTTACATGTTCAATTCTTCTGACTGCTTGAGATCTCACTTCAAGATGATTAAAAAATCAAGGCAGGCACCTTGCTACTCCCCTCACCTGGGATATATTTATGTGAATCTGGTGAAAAATTTTAATGTCAATTGTCTGGAGTAATAGTTTGAAATTAACTTCAGTAATGAAATTACAAACTAGATTCATATTTTGACTGTTTTATTTCTAATGCAGGTCTTGTCTAAAAGTAGCAGGCAAGCCTGCTTAGGTTTTGTAAAAGATGGAAATTTTCAGAAAGTGATGTGGCAGTGGTATAGAAATGCATTCTCTCTTGAGCATTGGATCAAATCTGGAAAGGAACATTGTAGACTGACGTCTGCATTGATGGTTGAACAATTACGCTTTTGGAAGGTGTGCATTCAGTATGGGTATTGCATAACATACTTCGCTGACTTATTCCCTGTTATGTGCTTGTGGCTAAGCCCACCTCCATTTGATAAATTAAATGAGAACAATCTTCTTGGTGAATTTGCTTCCATCACAAGGGAATCATACCTTGTTCTCAGATCCCTTGCACAAAGGCTACCAATTCTTCATTCAACGGTTGAACTAAATAAACAAAGTATTGCTTATTCTGATGATAATATGGAAGCTTGGTGCTGGAGTCATGTAATTCCGATGGTTGACATAGCTGTAAAGTGGCTATTGCTGAAGGATATCCCATTTATATATTCGCTACTGGGTACAGATAGGCAGCTAATTAGTCATGTCCAAGGTCATCATATAAGCTGTATACTTTGGGTGATCTCTGCTGTTTTGCACATGCTATCTAGTGTGTTTGATAGAATAGCACCTGAGAGAATAGATGATAAACATAACACCACATTGCCATGGTTGCCTGAATTTGTTCCTATGGTTGGCCTGAAAATTATTAAAAATGGATTTCTGAATTTCTTGGATTCAGACAACCTTGATCCTGAGGAATTCCATGGCAAAGGCAGCTCTTTAGCTTTGGGCCTCTGCTATCTGAGACATCAGGTGGACTATGATGTATCATTGCCTTCTGTAAGTTGTATTTGTGGCATAGTCCAGATAGCCAATTCAATCGACAGATGTATACAAAGAGCTAAAAGTATGTACCACAGTGAGCATCTAGAGCAAAATGGTTCAGAAATGGCAGCTAAGATACTAGCTGAAGGGATCATTAAGTGTGCGCAAAGTGATCTAAAAAGCATTCTGAATGTTTTCATGACCTTAGTTTCCTCAGGATCACATGCTGTGCAGTCCATTGAGATGTTTGGTAGAGGAGGACCTGCTCCTGGTGTTGGTATAGGTTGGGGATCTGCTGGCGGAGGATTTTGGTCTGCAAGTGTTTTACTTGCACAAGTGGATTCATTACTAATCCTAGACTTGATCAAGATTTCCCCACTTGGACTGGATGAACTTGCTTCTGCTTACAGCTTGGAGTTAGAAAAGGGCAAATCTGGTAAAATGCTGCTTGCTTTACGGAAAATTTCTTCTGTTTTTGCACTATGTTTGGTTGCTGGGCCTGGAGATAGAAACACTTTGGATGAGGCATTGGAACAATTGCTCCAAACCTCCATATTGAAGTATCTAAGTTTCTATATTTTTAAACTTGGTTGTAGTTTAGAACCCAGTACATTTACCTTTAAATACACTGAA
Source organism: Trichopus zeylanicus subsp. travancoricus (assembly GCA_005019695.1). Taxonomy (NCBI): domain Eukaryota; kingdom Viridiplantae; phylum Streptophyta; class Magnoliopsida; order Dioscoreales; family Dioscoreaceae; genus Trichopus; species Trichopus zeylanicus. The sequence continues at coordinate 47,384 of RXID01014347.1, forward strand.
GAGGAATATTTGTTGTTCAGTAAGATTCTGAATTCCCATTTTAGGAGCAGGTGGTTAGATTTAAAAAAAAAATCATGTGGTAAAGCAAATGCGGTCAATAGCAGTCATGAGATGACTAGAGCAACCAGTGCTTTGGAACCTATCCATGAGGATCTAGAGACTGTGGATATGCCTGATAAAGGTCTCGATGCCAACTCTTTGATGGTAGAGTGGGCTCACCAGAGACTGCCACTTCCTGCACATTGGTTTCTGAGTGCAATCTCTAATATTGCTGATTCCAACGGTAAAAGTACTTACTCGTATGCCGATGTTTCTGATGTAACTAAAGGTGGACTCATCCTTCTTTTAGGCTTTGAAGCAATGTCGTTCTCCTGCCCTGACCAGCAAGACTCTCCAATTATGGGTGTGCCTTTGGTTTGGAAACTGCATGCCCTTTCTACAGCTATATATGCTAGTATGGATGTACTTGAAGACGAGAAAAGTCGTAATAATTATGAGATCTTACAAGAAATATATGGCAAACAACTGGATCAGTTGAGATCTAGATATTTTACTGCTATGCAAAATAAATATGGCAAAATTTCTGATAGTCCCACTTTGCTTGGAGCTCAAGGCTGTAATAACCTAGAGTTTCTCAACTTCCAAACACAAGTTCATGAAAGCTACACTACATTTGTTGAGAATCTCATCGAGCAGTTTGGTGCTGTTTCATATGGTGACCTAATTTATGGCCGACAAGTAGCATTTTATTTGCACCGCTCTGTTGAAGTAACAATCAGACTTGCTACGTGGAATGCACTCTCTAATGGTCAGCTGCTTGAACTTTTGCCACCTTTAAATAAGTCCTTGGGAGAAGCTGAAGGATACCTGGAACCTGTGGAGGTAATGTGGGAACTCATTTTTTTGTTTATGACTAATCCACATTGTCACTGTGGATAAATCACTTGATCAAATATTTGGATGCAAAGACTTCTTTTGTTTACGTGCCACCTAGTCCTTGCCTTTCTTATATTGTTCTTGAATTTATCATATTTTTGTCTTAACAGGATTATTTACTGAGATAGAGATGATACTGCATTTTCTCTTTAGGTTAATATACATACAGAGTAACCATCTGCTTTACAAGTTCAGAGTCAGTCGCATATTATGTGATGTTACAGAATCCACTAATGTTGTCTGCGTCTATTTTGTCAATTTGGCATCCTTTTTTTGGCTTTGATATCCACGCATTTTTTTTGTCCATTCTGTTCTGCATGCATTACACATTTTCTGCATCAACTATACGTGCTACATGTACATTATGCTGCAGGTTTAGTTGCATAATATTGACTGAATCCAGACCCCTGCTTTACATCTGCCAAGTTGGATTTGGGATAGATAACTCCGCTCTTTATTTCCTTTTCAAGTTTAGGGAGGAAAGACAGACACTGACAATTGGAATTGGTGAATTTTCAGGACAATGAGAAAGTTTTGGAGGCATATGTCAAGTCATGGATTTTGGGTGCTCTTGATAGAGCTGCTGCTCGACTTTCTATCAGTTATTCATTGGTTGTACATCATCTTTCGTGTTTCATTTTCAACACTGATGCTTGTGACAAGCTAGCTCTGCGAAATAAATTGGCGAAATCTCTTCTGCGAAGCTATTCACAAAAACAACATCAAGAGGTAAAATATTATTTCAGATCCTGTTTGCTGTAGATAATGACAGCTTTGAATGGAAAGAGCTGCAGGTTATGAACTCATGAATCTGTTTCTAACCTTGATTTGGTATTTGTCTTTACAGAGTATGCTTTTGACTGTCCTCAAACATAGGCTGCCTGAATCTGGGGTATCTTTTCACAATGCTGAACTTGGAAAAAGATTTTCATTGTTGAAAGAATTTTGTGAAGAGAATTCTGTACTTCTGGCCCAAGTAGAGAAGCTTAAATCTTCTGCTTTTAAATAGTCTAATAAATGTGGTTGGGCAAGCTTATATCACTGGTAACATCTATTTCCTCTATTTATGAGCCAGTTCCTATATGATAGAAGCATCACAATCAAACAAGCCCCTTATCAAATTCTTATTTTGCATGTATATACCTAGATTTATGAAAGAGTCACAGAAAACATGTACATGCCAGTTTGAAACAGTAGTGGATTTTTTCCCTTGTAAGCCATTAATATCATGGTTTTTTGTTCTCTTATTGTAACATCAACTTACATTGTAAATCAAATCTAGCAACCCAAACCCAACTAGCATAATCAGTTCAGTATGATCGTCTTGTTTACATGAAAGTATTGTTTGTTCAGGGATGCATAGCTTAGACTTCAGCAGGCACAAGCAAACCTGAGTGGATGGATCATGATTGTAACTGAATTATTCAATTCTAATTCTTGACACTTGTTCTTGGACTAACCTTGTTCATATCTAATTCATATGTTAAGTAGTTTTTTAAGCTAATCCAGCAAAAATGTGAATTAGGGCTCAACACTAGTAGCATGTTGATCCTGATGGCTTTGTATTATATGGGTTTCTCTCTCTTTTCTATCTACCGTTGTTCCCTAAATTTCAAAAATACCCCTTTGAAAACTATAATTTGTGTATATCTCTGGGTGTTGTGGTTAATGAATGTTTGAAAAAGATTATTTATATTTTGCATAGGGTGTGTTTTCCATTCTATGAGAGTGGCTGGGGCTATACAATATTTGGTTCGAGCTGAATAAATTGATCAGACCCAAATTAAATAGCTGATGCAGTTTAAGTTACTTGATTTTTTTGTTTGGTTCTATTTTGAGAATTAATTTTTTGTTACGATTTTGGTCTTGGATTGTGAAAAATCGTTGAAATTAAGCCAAATCAAAATTATAATTATAATATACATATATGATGTATGTAAATAATTTTTTTGGAGTTGTAGAGTAAAAATCTACTTTGAATGTTTCAGTCATACAAGTTTAGAACGAAATTTTGTTTGCCATGAAAGAAAAATTCTGCTTCAGGTTTTTGATTCTCAGTTAAAAATCGGATCAAATAAAAAAAATTTTTGGTTTGATTCAATTTTTGAGGGCCAATAGTTCGGTTTGATTTTAGCTGATCGGTTTGGTCTATTCAGCTTAACAACCACAGACCAAATACACAGTATGAATAAACTTGTAATATATGATGTTTGTGGAACAAAACTTGCAAGAAAATTGAGTATTTCTGCAATTAAGCAGCATTTCAAAATTATGTAGGTGGAAAAGAGATCCAAATATATATTTACCTAGTCTGGTAAAATTGCTGCAGGACGTTGATGTCACAAAAATCAAACAAATAAAGCATTAAAGAAGATGAAAGCTTGGCAATACTGGAAATGGAGCAAGTCCTACGACATAAACTTGTATTTTTTAATCATAGAACTAAAAAAAGGTGACTACTTTGATAGAAACAAGACCCATTGCGTGATATATTTGAAACGAAGATAATAAACTCTGAAACCCAAAATGATCCAAAAAGGATAAAAAAAAAATGAATAGCCAACAACAATACCAATTAGAATCTTCTTCATTGTATAATCCACAGTTTCAAAAAACCAAAATAAGACTAAAGCTAGACAAAATGGTTTTATCACATACACTATTAAACAGCATCCAACACGATGATTGCAAAGCCGGAAGCAACCTCTTATTGTGACCAAGTAAACCCAGACCAGAAACTGCCAGTCTGCCACAAGAGAAGGCATGTTTTGCTCTGCCTACCTGGGCAACCAGGACAGAACACTGTCGCTTCCGAGCACTGCCTCACTCAAGTACGACCGCCAAAATCAATTAATTAATTACCCACAACACAATTGCCTAGCCTTACACAAAACTCCTTAACATACTCCTGTACACTTCGCTGCAAGTTTGGTTCTATAGAACACTAGCTAGCTAGATTTTAGCTCATCAGAATCACACACATTAGAGCAAACCCGACTAAAAACAAGCGGGCTGCTCTGGTAGTTGCATCATACGGCAAGTACATTCTGACAAGACAGAGTGCAGATGTGTGGATGGCTTACGGAGACATTGGATCAGATGATGAAACCATGTTGGCGTCTGATTCCTCGCTTATGGATTTCTTTCCAGAGTCTGAGAGTGAATCACCTGACACAAGAAAGAGGAGGGTTCAGGGCAGCTTCAGAGAGAAGAATCATAAAAAATATATCAAGGCAATCTTAATCTTCTGAGTGCTGCTAAAGAGCATTACCAAAGATGGAATCTATTGAGAGCTGCTTCGGCGAAAGGCTCCTCTTCATCTCTGCAGCAACAAAGATGAACAAAGATGAGATGTTTTTAGAAAAGAATTAAGGTTGCTACTTTTCATTCTATATCCAAACAGCAAACAAGTTGTATGAGATAGAGGTGAACCTTTAACAGCTGCAAAGTTCTTGTACGTGTAGCCAACAAAGCTTAAATCCTTGGGAGTCAGCATCAACTGTTCCATATATCATCAGTAAACAAGTCAGATGATCCTCCAAATGTGTAATGAAATTCTAAATAAGGCATGACCCACAGGCACTGAAGGCTCTAGACAGGCTTATTGCATTTTACATGGAACAACTTTGATGAGTTAAGAAGAAGTTCCCTTGCCATTGTAATGCTCATTTACTACCAAGAACTTCTCCACCCATAAAATGATAGAAGCATCTAAAATTTGTAAAACAACTTTGTCAATCAATATTCATGCAAGCTTGAGCAGTTTTACTAAGACTTTGGAATAATAAAGGAGATCCTAGACCCATATCAAAAATCTTTTCCAGTTGACAAACATCAGTGAAGGAAAATTGATATACCTTCCTTAAGGGTCCAGAACCAGTTCTTGCTGGAGGAGGTTCCACCTGGAATGCAGGTAAAAAGTGTATCATGAGAGCAGCAACTAAAACTAAATATGGAAAAACTAAACAATGGCATCACAAAGTCCAATCAGCACCTTCATGTTTCTATATTCCTATGCAATTCAAGCATGTAAAAAACCCTGAGATACTAACTTATCGACAGGCACAAAATCTAGATTTTAGGAAATCCTAAGACAAGGAAACTAGGTAGGTGTCACATAAACCTATGACTAAAAAAGTACACTGAACCAGTAGCCATCTATAGGGAGTAACTTGGAAATTTAAGATGGAACATACTTCATCAAACTTCAGAAAGTTTTGGGTATCTAGTTCTCCATTGACCTCAGGCTTGAATGCTGCCTCCATCTCATAGAGTTTATCCCATACAATATCCTTAAACCAAGGATGGGCCTGTAAACACACAAGAAACAAATTTCATGATAAGGTACCAGGGATTTTTATAAAAAATAGACAAATGAATGACTGGATATGGAATAGCATACTTTTATTTCGTGTGCCCCTCCACTACCTAGCCTTTGGTCGACATCACAAAGGAGTCTACATATAAGATCCTTCGCCTCAGGCGTCAATCGTGCCTCTTCAGGGAACTTCAAATGGTTTTTCCAATGAACAATCTGAATAAAAGATGCTAAACTTGCATCATACTACATGAGAAAGAATACCAACTGGAGAAAAGGAAACATTGAAGGGGCATATATGGCTTACTTAACGAACTTAATCCTACTATTAAGGTACAAAGTCCATACTAAATCTGAAAGAATGTCAATATAGGTGATCAAAAGAAGATATTCCGACATAGAAATACAATCCTGAAAGAACAAGAACTGGGCACTAGTCCTTGCCTGACAACATTGGTTTAAATCTTTGCAGGATAGAAGTCACAAAACTGGCCTGAGAAACATCAGTCCAAGTTCTAGTTTTGGTGAACACAAAAGCATGGCAACCCAAAATAATCACCAAGGCAACCATGTTAAGTTGGATATACTACATGGAAGTTCAACAGACCAATTGAGAGATGTGATTATGAATTTTGATGGATATACTACAATGTAATTCGCGAAAATTGCGTGTTTTTGAGACTATAAGCAGATAGTTATGGGACCCCTAAAAAAAGAATGCATATAGCATAAAGTTTCATATCAACAAAAGACAAATATATAATAGAAATACATGCACATGGCAAACAAAGTCACCAGCATCAATCCAATTATCAAGATAATGGACTGGACAATTGCTATCAGATCATCAAAGTTCATCATAATTGCTAAGTGTAGTATCATTTATCTGGTTGCAATTCTGCATTCATTGATTTTCTGCTTAATATTCTGTTGCCCAACTGAGAAGAATGAGCATTTTCACAAAATGCTAAATGTTTTATTGATCCGTTATAGCAATCCTAATCAATATATTTAAGAAGACTAACCTTTCGACATGTGGTGATTGGCTCATCAGAGTAAAATGGAGGATAACCAACAAGCATCTCATACATTATTGCACCCAATGACCACCTGTAAGTTCACAGAGCAACAATACACGAGAGAACGAATCAGGAAATGTGCAAAAAAAAAATCCAAAATCCATCTTTCTTTTCTACTTTGCTGTAACTTTACAGGTGCAGCAGAAAAAGTTCAAGAATCACCATCATTTTGTAGAAAAATCAATAACAAAAGATTTACATATGCTATGCAAAAATAATCAAGGATGCAACATTTGTTTTGGAATCTATAGTTTAACCATTATCTATCATGAATACAAGGGAACAAAAAAACACCAATGTTTACGAACCAATCACATTCCATTCCATATCCTTTCTTCAGCAACACTTCTGGTGCAATATAGTCAGGTGTGCCTACTGTGGAAAATGCCTGAAAGATAAAAACTGACAGCTTGTGATTTATTTGATACCTCAAGAGAATCTATTCCTCAAGTGAATGAACAACAAGAAGGTATATGACTGAGAAATATAAGGCACAAAGGAGCATCAAGACAAAGGTAAGATACAACAGAAATGGAGTACCAATTTCCTCCTGTTCATCTGCCAGTGCTGAAGTTGTTCACGAGTATTTTGCCATCTGTGATTGTAATTTGTGTCAGAGATGCCACCATCTATATCCATTGGTTCCCTAATATTTTCATCTTTCATGGGTTCATTTTCATTCAAAGCTGTCAGAGTTGAACAGTCAATGGGCTTGCATAGACCAAAATCTGAGAGCTTCATGTGACCATTCTTGTCCAACAGAAGGTTGTCAGGTTTGATATCTCTGCATGAAGAGATGTTGAAAAACAAATTAATGAAACCATTGGTGGCAATGAAATTTTGCCAATCATAATTACAATGCAACAAAATATCATGAAACCAAATTACTAACCTGTGGATGTAGTTATGTTTGTGAATGGACTCAATAGCCAAAATACTCTGAGCAATGTAAAATCTAGCAATGTTTTCAGTCAAGGTATCTTCTCTAATTAGAAGGGTCATCATGTCTCCACCAGGAAGATATTCCATAATCAGGTACAAGTATTCAGCATCTTGAAATGAATAGTAGAGCTTCACAATGCAATGGCTAGCAACTTCGGCGAGCAAATTCCTCTCAGCTCTTACATGCTCAACCTATGACCCAACAGAAATGCAAACAGACAAAATTGGGGAAAAATCAAGGGAAAAAGACAGTAATGATGTTCAAGGACATGGTTCACTTAGGAGACACAAATATAGTGTCCTCAAAAAAATCCAAATGGCATAGAAATTGCACCTGTCCCCTGCTAAGCATCTCTGATTTTTTGAGTTTCTTCATAGCATAAATGTTTCCAGAAGACTTCTCCCGACAAAGCCTGACCTGTGGCATAGAAGATTGTCAAGCCAAAAGAATTGTCAATCCAAAGTCCTCGTATAGCAAACTTTTGTAAGACATTGAACAAGAGACAAACTAGTGAGATTCATAAAGGTTGCAGTCTTCTAGAATGAGAAAGTCTGTAGATAGGTCATAAACAATGAATTGCAATTCCATACTCAGAGGTTTACCATCTCTCAAAAAAATTATCAGAGTTTAATATTCAAAACAAGATAAGTTTTTTTAAAGGCAAAAGGCATCGTAAACCCAATCAAATGTAAGAAACTTCAAATGCAAAAAAGCAAAAAGATGAAATAAAGAAATCAATAAAACGTGAAAAAGAATGCATAAAATGCATGTGTATCAGACCTCTCCAAATGCCCCTCTTCCAATTATAGTAAGTAGCTCAAAGTCATCCGCACAGATTTTGTGTCTTTTGAGTCGCATGAACTCTGTCTCCTTCCGCTCCAGGTCCTTAATCAAGTTAATCTGTTCCTCTGCTGAAGCATGTGAAGAAGCTAATTTTCTTTCTAAAATCCATCGTCTGCATCAAAAATTAACAATGTCATTACAAAATCTTGATGAAATTTTGCAACATTTCATCATGTATCCTGAGTCATTAGAGTGAAGAATAGTGGAAAAGTCGGATAAAAGTTAAAAATGCATCTCAAATAAAATAACGGTATTTTGAGAACATTGGCATAAATTTGGTGCTTCGAGAGTGTAGAATTTTAGAGCATATATAGTAAGATTAGGGAGAGCAGACTAGATGGTTTGTCTTCTGTTTCTAGCCTTTTCCTTTAAAAACTAATTTCAGAAATCTATCTGTTCATATTATCCATGAGTAGCAGTGCTACAATATAAGGGTAGTGCATATAAATCTTTTAACTAGTACCTAGGCCACAAAAAAATGCACCAGAAATAGATGCTTTGTCTCAGGCAATATACAAGACAAAGAAAATTCTGACCAAGCCAATAAGAATTTAGGTACACTAACCTAGTAGATGTTTTTAAACTTGAATTCCAGTTACCTAAAATAAAAACTTTAGGCAAAGGGATTGCAAGATTAGTTGTAGTCATCAATATGTACAGATTAACATTATGAACAAGTTATATCGTGAACAACTATGAGACCGAAAAAACTCCCCGACAAAAAAGCCCATAAAATTAAAACGGTGTCTAGGATCTCATATATGGCAATATAGTGAATCTGCTCTTTTTCTCTGAAAAGAAGACAACAACTATGGATCCACCATAAATGAGATGCCACGTTGAAAACTGATGGCAATCCATGCCTAGCAGTTTGTCATGCTTCTTTATCTCATCAATGAAATATGATTGACATTCCATTCAGCTCATCTAGCCAATCAAGGAGCTGTTGGTGATTCTCGTGGCAAGCCCACCATTCATCATACAAAACCAAACAAACTGCCTTCAATCAAGGAGCTAATTTAGTAAAAGTGTAAGGCTAGGAAGTGATGCCCACCAATAAGGAAAATTCGCAGAAGTTCAGAAATAGAACACTCAACTAAAAAAACCCAGGCTAAATAACTTACTAAATCAAACCAATCAATGAATGCAAGTCTAATGCTACATTGTTCGTTGCTTTTACTCATTAATATCAATTACTCGTAAAAATGAAACAGAAATATCAACTAATTCAACAAAACTGGTTAAAAAGGTTTATCCAAATCAACATCAATTTATTTTCCTCTTTAGCATAGAAAATAAGCAAGATCATACCAAAATAGCAGAGATGTCATGAAAAACAAAACTAAATCGACGATTAGAATTCCACTTTGTTCCTTTCTCGTTAAACGCAACATGACGATCACCAAAAATCAGCTAATCTAACAAACATCTCCCATCCAATCTTCCAGGGATCCCACACACTGGTCACAAAACCAATCAACCCGCATTCTAAGATCCATATACACTATCCAATTGGCATCCACATCAGGGATCTCAGCCAAAAAACAGAATCCCACTCCGCAGAGAGAGATCTACCGAATACCAAGCAGATCAAAACCGGAAAGGGATCCAGAAACGGTGAAAGAGGAATGATTGGACCTCTCCTTGCGCTCCTGGATGTTCTTCATCTGCGAGCGGTAGTGGTTCTCGATGAACTTCTTCGCGGCGGCGACGCGCTCCATCGTCAAGCTCGACCCCTGCGGTTCCTCCTCCTCTTCCTCCTCCACCTCCTCGTCCCCCCCTTTCGCCCTCTCTTTCCCCATCTCCATATCTCCCCCGAGCTCTCTCGCTCTCTTCCTCGCTCTGTCTCTCTCTCCCTAAATTCGATTTATATAGCACTCCCTGCGATTTTTTAATTTTTTCCGCGAATTTAATTTTTGCTCGTTGCTCATTTATTATACCGTGCAGATGCATACACGACGAATTCAGATTCTCGCATAGAATGATCACGTGGCGCGAATCTATTGGTAAGAACGGTGTTTCGTGATGCCCAGATTATATAATTGGCGTACGGTGAATTATAATTTGTGGGATTCATCGGACAAAAGACAGTCTCCTCGAGATCTGCAAGTGAACACAAATCTCGAGGCAGTACGGCCGGTAGAATCTCGTATATATTTTCGAGTGAAGGCGGTCGGTTCGCATAGCTCGAGGTCATCGAAGCAAGCCGAAGCTGGACATCACCGTCACGAGGGCCTCGCGCTGGCGTGAGCGCACTATGCGCTGATTTCGGCCATTTGGGTGCTAAGACGAACAAATTTTCCTTGGTTATCTGACACCTGTTTCGGCTTTCTTTTAAAATTTTAACTTCGTTGCCAATGCAGACAATTTTGTTTTGTTATTTACACTTTTTTTTTTTGCTTTTTTTGACTTCTGTATATTCTTAATTGCTTCCAGATAAGCTTCAAAAAAAAATTCTCCAATGCAAAATAAAAAAAAAAACATTTCAAATAACTCAAATCCCACATCTCATTTTTTAGGAAACGCTTGGATTAATTTCGAATTTGAAATTGGTCAATTTTATTAATTCTAAAAAATTGAGAGAATTATTGAAATTGTCTAATTTCGATATTTAGGTGAGGATTTTTTGGATGAAATTAGAAATTGATTCACTCTCAATTTTAAAATATATTAAATTTTATACAAAATACAAAAAATATAAATATAATTTATAAACACAAAATATATATATATTTTTTAAAGTAATACTTTATTTATAAGTAAATAAAAAAATAAAATATTAATATTAGAAATACTAAGTTAATTAAAATTTAATATAAATTAAAAAATGACACAAAAATAAATAATTCTATAATTATAATAGGATTATTTAATATATTTTTTTATTAAATAGTTTATAAACGTAAAATACAAATATATTAATTTAATATTAAATTTAGTACAAAATACTAAAAAAATATAAATATAATTTACAAACATAACATATATACTATTTTTAAAAAATAAATACTTTATTTATAAGTAAATAGAATAATATAATATATTAATATTAGAAAATGCTAAGATAATTAAAAAATTAATATAAATTTAAAAATGGTCCAAAATAAAAGAATTCTATAATTATAATAAAATTAATTTAGGATTTATTTAATTTATTTTTTTGTTAAATAATTTGATAAATGTAAAAAATATATTTTCTTAAAATTATAATTTATTATTTTAAAAATTAATATAATAATTAAAATGACCCACAAATGGAGAATTATATAAATATAATATAATTAATTCAAAATTTGTTAAATAATTGGATAAACTTAAAATTATAATTTTTTTAAAAAAGTTATTTTTAGTTAAATATATATTTTAAAATGAAAACATGTAAATTAATTTAAAAAATGACCTAAATGTTATATAAATTCATCATTTAATTTAATTTGTGTGTCCTACCACAATTCCTAAAAATTGAATGAATTTCTTTTAAAACCGAAATTGGAAAAAAAATGAATTGTTTAATTCTTTTAATTCCAGATTTCGTAATTGAACTAATTGAACCTTTAATATTTGAAATTTCCACCCCCCCCCAACAAAAAGAAATTTGTGAGTTTTTGTGCCGTGCTTCTGCGAAGTTTCCAAGTGGTATCACTGTTGACAATGAGTTGGTGGCCCCGGTCTAACCAGCAGTCAGGTCAATCAACCACAGGTGGTCAATCCAATCACATCTCCATCACCATTCCTTTGAGAAATTCCCATGCAGATTCACGAGACCCAGAAGCATCAGGCAACCCTGGAGCAATTGATGTTCAATGAGGGGCGTTTGGTTGGATTTTGGTTTAGAAATAGTAAAATCGTGAGAATTAAGTGATTACAGGAAATTGAAGGAATTGAAGAAAGTAGATAATTATAATATTTGAATGAGTATTTATTGTAGGAAATTGATAATTGGTCAATTCTTTTCCGTTATTTGGTTGATAAATGGAATTGATCAATTTCATAAGTGGTTGAATTCTTGTGTTTGAATGAGTTTTTACTATAAGAAATTGATTACAGATTTATTATATACGTAAATAACTTATTATAAATAACTTATTATAATTAATTACAGATTTATTTAATATAATTTTGTTATTATATTCTAAAATAATTTTTAATAAGCATAGAAAATATATACTTATTTTTTTAAAAATGAGTAATATTTAAGTAATTTGAGTAATAAAATAATTTTAATTTTAATATTATTGAAAAAATTATAAAAATTAATAAGATTTTAGAAAAAGACAACCATGCTACTACGCCAAAGAATCCTTATGAATAGCAAAAACAAGTCTGTAGGAAGCTTCTTATCGCGCCTAGTTTCAAATTCGATTGGCAAAACCGAAGAGCCATCATGGCTTGAGAGCAAGTGTCAAGCCGAAACTCGCCAAAAATTGTCAGCATAAATTTCGGCTTCGGCTCATGCTGAAGAAGGGCCCCAGCTTCCCGGAGTTGTCTGCTCTTGTCTCCGCTGTGGTCAGCTCATCCGATGCAAACACGAATCCAACAGTGATCTTGTTCTCATTCGTCGGAGAAGACGAGCTCGGCGAAGAAGACGAGCTCGGCAGCTCGACGGAGAAGACGAGCTCATGGGAGAGGACGAGCTCGGCAGCTCGACGGAGAAGACGAGCTCGTGGGAGAGGACGAGCTCGGCAGCTCGACGGAGAAGACGAGCTCGTGGGAGAGGACGAGCTCGGCAGCTCGACGGAGAAGACGAGCTCGTGGGAGAGGACGAGCTCGGAAGCTCGACGGAGAAGACGAGCTCGTGGGAGAGGACGAGCTCGGAAGCTCGACGGAGAAGACGAGCTCGTGGGAGAGGACGAGCTCGGCAGCTCGACGGAGAAGACGAGCTCGTGGGAGAAGACGAGCTCGGCAGCTCGACGGAGAAGACGAGCTCGTGGGAGAAGACGAGCTCGGCAGCTCGACGGAGAAGACGAGCTCGTGGGAGAAGACGAGCTCGGCAGCTCGACGGAGAAGATGAGCTCGTGGGAGAAGACGAGGCTGGACGATGAGGAGGAGCTAGACGGGAAGAAGACGACGGGAATGGGGAGGAATTCGTGGGAAATAATCGGAATTAATCAGAATGCTACAGTAAAAACGAGGAATTAAAACCGGAATGGGCGTTTTCACTCGGTTTTGGCCGGAAATTGAAAACCGGAATCGGACGAATCGGAAAATAACCGATTCCCTCTATTCCGGATCCTGGAATCGAAACAAACACCGGAACGAAGGAAATTAGACTCTCAATTCCCTCCATTTCTCCGATTCCTGGGAATTGAAACAAACGCGGACAATGCCTTGGTGTTTGGGATTCGTAAGGCACAGCATTTATCATGCAGATGACACATGATGGAACGAACATTCACGTGGACATGAGTAGTGCACTGTCCTTGCTATGGAACAGAATTAGAAGACAAAGAAGGAAATAAGAAAATAAAACTGATGGCCTTATGATCAAGTATGCATGGTTCATTAATTTATAGCACATGAATTAATGATATAGACAGCCGCGTTGTGTCCTGTGGACCGTGATAATCATTTGATAATGATAAGTAGAGTGCAATTTATATACAATCATGATATTCTATCGATGTTTGGTAGGTAGATGGTCATTCTTGCACCATCCTTCTGCTTTAAGGAGTGGCATTAGGTTTTCAGTCAACCTGTGTGATTTCCAGTGCATTTGCATCAGGGTCTCGTGTGAAGATTGCTGGCCATCCAGACCGACTTAGAGTGTAGCTGATTCCCGCATATATTAAAAATAAGGCATCATGAGCTTCCCAGGCTTTAAAAGTCTCATGAGCTTAGAATTATGCATCCAATCTTTTTTTTATCATGCAGAAGAACAACAAGAAACATCAAGAGCGAATGCTAATATTATATTCAACAATCACGTATTTCTACTGCTGTTCAATCATATACAAACCGCAACCATTTGGTTACTTGGTCTCTAGCTTGAAGTATCCATCAGAATTCAAGCACAGAGTGTGGCAGGAGAAATTGCTAATTATTTTTGACATTATAGAGCATGCCTCAAGGACTTCAACTTTGTTACCATTCAGATTATTGTATAAATCACAACCAAAAAAGATAGGTCTGGGTGTTACCATCCATAGGAAGGGTGGTCGAGAAGTCCAATGTTCCACAATCAGACAGTAGTGGTAAGACTTGTGGTCATCAAATGAGAACGGATCAGGAATTTGAGATTTTGAAATCACAATATGAGATCAGAAAAAACATGATGGCGTCAATTGTCGGCACAAGCTAGCCCTTTTGTCCTGTGGTAGGATTTTAGTTGATCACAGAAGCTGAAAATTAATGGCTGATTTTAAGCCTTGACATTATTGGGCAAAAAAAAGCATAGTTATTGAAGCATCCACTCGGAGAAAGACAGAAATTTTAAAGATTCATTTTTAGTAATCAGTGTAATAGACACATAATTCATCATGAAAGATCACAAATTTCCATATAATAATCCAGATTCCATGAGGAAAGTTGAATAATGGAAAAACTTGATTATAAACTTGCAAGCTTGCCATAATATGGATAGGTAAAGTAAAATCTGAAAAATAAGCAGCACCACAATGCATAATTTGTTTACTAATGTTCTTTTCCAAGATAGCACAGCCCCTGAATAACAATTTCCTTCTGGGACATGCTCACTAGGAAAAAATTGGTTGATTGATTTATTTATTTTTTTGTGACCATGCAGACAATACTAAACAAGATGAACTCTTGAGGGAATATTCAAAAAGATGAACTATGAGGCAAATGATGTTTTAGCACATACTAAGTTCACATGTTTTTAGTATATGAATCTCTGTTATTGCTGGAAGACAAATATAAGAATTCAAGCCAAATATTGGAAGTCCAAAATCAAACTCAACTACTTAAGTTGCTTATTATGCCTATTATCACTATTTTAAGCAATAACTATATGGAGAACATAAATGGAACTACAATAGGTTGCATATAAGTTGGACGATGGAATATTTTGCTATTAAGCATAGGAATTAAATTGTTATGAAGACAAGTCAAGTTTCAAATGAAAACTAGAAGGAATAGGGAACTCAGGCTTCAAAATTGGAACAAAAAACTCCTATAGGTTAGACTTGCTAGACCAAAGTATGCACGCAGAGATATGAGAAACTAATATCAACGTTACACTCCTTTTAAAGACTCCCCGAAGAACTCACCCTTATAGCACAAAATTTTTATCCACCACTACCATTTCCAGTACATAAAATAAACCCTAAAGAGGAACAAACAGCCATCTCAAGTACTAACCAAATTGTTGCATGAAATTGTGAGGTTACCTTCTTCATTGCAGAATGTTTGTAAAGCTGTCATCTAGACCATTGTTGTTTCTGTTGACATGCAAATATTGGAGATCAGCAGTGAGGTGATAATGTAGTTGAAGGATTATCAACACATTTGACATAATTGATGTTCATACCAACCAAAGCTGAGAGATTTGATAATTATTAAATAACAACATAATCTTGTTTTATAACCTACCAGCCTTGTCAAGGATTACTTTAAGCTCGGACACATCTTTTATTGCAACACAAGCATGTCGAACCCCACCACCATGTTGTGGGCGTCCTGTCAAGGGATCAGGATTTGGAAGCTCCATCAAATGAATCATCTCAGAACCCACCCACAGCCAAGCACTTCTATATGGAAGTTTATCATGAGGCCTTGCCTCATTTATCTTCAGAACTGTCATTTTAAACATAGCAATAAGCAATTTATCTGAAAAAAGGGCACAAATTATTCCATCACAGAAAGACCAGTTACACAGGATGCTCTGATAGAACTCGAGAGACCTCTCAAGATTCTCATAAAGCACTCCAACACGGTGGATGCTCACAACCCCAATATCTGCACCAGTATCAGACAAAAAAACTCCCTTTTTTCCGCAAAGAGAAAAAGATAAGCAACATATCCACAGAATCAAAACTTTGCTGTTTGTAGCGTTAAAAATGGATAAGAAACAGAAAATTCATCCAAATAAAAAAGATAAAATTAATTACGATCACGGTTCCTTGCTACTTTTAAGAAACCTTCTAAAGCTTGTAAATTTCCGAAATTCAAAGAAATGTAAACAAGAAGGATTACGAATGCATTCACTGCCACTTGAAAATCAACAAAATGGCTCAAAATTTCCAATTTTGTCAACGATAAATCAATTTCCGCGAAACAAATTGGGACGGACCATTGACCTCGGCGGTGGAATCAGCATCCTTCACGCCAAGATCAACCTCCGGAGACACCTTGACCTTCCTCTTCAGGCCTTTGATTCTGCGATTCTTATCGCTTTTAGGGAAGAAATGGTTGGTTTTGATCGGGAGAGAACATGAGGGGTTCCGAGAACTCCGGGGACCACCTGCAACTACGATTCCAGAATGCGAAGTACTCTGGATTAATCGAAGGAAATATAGAAGGGATCGCAGTGATTCGTGTTGCTGCTACCAAGTGAGACGGAGCAGAGGTTAAGCACCAAGACGCCATTATCTCCGGCTCCAGGCGAGAAGAGGGAGCTTCGTTTCCACTCCAAAGCAAAAACGAAGGCAGGATGCAGTCAGATTGCCGGGTAAATATGATCAACGGTTCAGATTGAATCCGGTCAACCGGCAATAGCACCCATTTTTCATTAATAATTAATTAAGAGTTAAGACTCATACTAATGCAAAACATGCACTCATAATCTCTCTTCCACACCATTACATCTCACGCATCGGCCGACGCCACCCCCGGCCCGCTCGCATTCTGATTGCTCAGAACCTGCTACGACGACGAGTGCTGAGCGGGCTACATGCGCCAATGCTGATTCCACAGCCGATGCCGCTGCCGCCGCCGCCCCTCTACTCTTCGTACTCGTGCGCGATGTTCCTGAGCCGATTGAACTCCGGCAGCACCACCGTCTTCAAGTCGGGCCGGTCCTTCCTCCGTAGCTCCGCGCACTTCAGTGACAGCTTCGAGAACGCCAGCGCCTCCTTCTCCGGCCAGTCCTTGACCACCGGGTCCAGCATCAGCGAGAAAGTCCTCTTCTCGATCGCCTGCTCCACGTGATGCGTCAGCCCCATAGGCGGCTTGGCCGTGATGATCTGCAGAAGCATTATGCCCAGGGGTACACGTCTGACTTGATGCCGAGCATGGCAGTTTGCTGGTACTCCGGGTCGATGTAGCAAAAGGTCCCAGCCGTCGATGTCATTAGGTACTGCGTCACGTTGTTAGCGACCGACAGCGGGACTATGCGAGCGAGGCCGACGTCGCTGATATTGCTTACGTAGTTGTGGTCTAGCAGTATGTTTGCCGGTTTAAGATCTCGGTGAACCAGCGGCTCCGGCTTGGCCTAGTGAAGGAAGAGCAAGGCTGTGGTGATCTCCGCCGCAAGCTTGAATCGTACCGTCGACAGGATCGGCGGCGTGTTGCCTCGAGGAAAAGCCGGTCTTCCAGGCTGTCGTTGTCCATGTACTCGTACACCAGACATCCGTATTCCGGGAAGGCACCGAGCAGTAGCACCATGTTTGGATGCCTAATGCAGCTCAGCACCTCAACCTAATGGAACACAAGAAATGAAACAGACGTGATGATCACCGTTAATCTGATCAGCACTCTATGTTAATCATATGATAATGGAATGGAAATAAGCAAACTACAACTTGTAGTACCTCCTGCTGGAATTGCTTCCTCCCCTGCGTTGCGTCCGGCCTGAAGACCTTGATTGCAACAGGTGTATTATCCAATGAAGATTTAAACACAGGCCCATTCCACCCTCACCAATCCTCAACTTATCGGCGAACTTCCCCGTTGCTAATTCGATCTCATCGGTGCTGTATTTGCGATGCCAGGCGTCGTTTTGGGCTAGGGCGTCTAGCGCCTTCATCTTCTCCTCTGACTCGCGCCTTGCCTTCATCTCTGCATTAAATCTCTTTTTTGCCCCTATCTCTGCTATCCTCTGCACGGCCTCTGCTGCCTCCATGGCAGCTTTACATTTGGCTTTCTCTATCTCGGTCATTGCCAGAGTTGCAGCTTCTGCTTGTTGAAAGGCCTCCACCATCTTGGCTTCTTCAATCTTCAACTGGTGTAACTCACTGGCCTTTCTGTTTTGGGGAGATTGCCTCTTTGGAAGCAGAACTGCACATGCCCATTGTCTGCTTAAGCTCAAGCCTTAGTCTGTTCATTTCAGCTGCAATATCTCTTTGCGAGTACAATGACAGTAGAAGAAAAAAACCGTCAGTTTTATCCAAACAAGTATTTTCTCTCTAGGTTCATTTGTACTTGCACTATGGCCATTCGGAGACCGTGAGTCTCGGCCCTCGTGACCAGCTGACGACAACTCCACCGACTCTGCGAAATCCATCGATTTGAACCGCATGGTCCTTGCTAAATCAGGATCTTCGGAGGTGGAGATGCGTGGCTGCTGAACTCCGCTGTGGCTTTCAAGCAACACATTTGGCGGCACAGTCTTCGCCGAAGACAGAGGTCTGTCCCGCGTAGGCTGCCTTTCATTGGACTTTCTCTCTAGTAAAGGAGACACATTTCTTTGTTGTGCTGCCTCTTCCATTCTGTGTTTTACTAAAAAAACAGAACAAATAGATCTCAAACAAAGTTTCTGCGTACCAAGATTCTAAGGAAATAACTTGACTGGTTCTTCATTTGCTAATCCGGCTTTGACTGGCTGGTGAGGGCAGACAGAAATGGATTGCCTTGGGGTCATGGCAGTCATTTGCGTGGGGCTCTTCGGCGACCGGATTGTAGAAGCATTTCCTTTGGATATGACATAAACAGCGCAAAATTCTGGCGCAGACTTGGGCAAGCGTTAGGCAACGTCTGGATTGTGGAATTTTCTATATTCATGGAGGAAATCAATACTATCATGAAGTTGTCCTTGGTAGAAGGTGCACAGTGAAGAGAGAAATAAACCTTGCGAACGTGAAGATCATTCTATTCGATGCGCCGACAACAATGTTGCTAATGCTGTTGGCGCTGATGTAGTTTACAATGGCTTTTGCGATATCGGCATCCAAAACCATCTTCTTGTGTTGTATCTAAAGTTTTGCGTACACAAGCATGAGTACCAGATTTTCAATATGATGCATTTCTTTTGCAGCATATAGGCAGATTTTGAATTTGGTTGTTGAAGAAATCAGCAAGGATGAAATCTGCTAAGATTCCACTAAATATGATATTTCTTTGCTTGAAGACAACATGGATTTACTGCTCTGCGAGCACAAAAACCCCTGTAAGGGAGGAACACAGCTCCGTCATTTCATCACCATTTTCTCTTCCTCCTTAGGATTTGCCTCGGCTGCATTTCCAAATTCCAATGAACACAACAGTAAAAAATCATAATAATGGCCAGCATGAAGTTCGACTGTAAAGTCAAGTTTTTTTTCTTTTTTTTTTTTTTGAAGAAAAGATGGAGGATACCTATGGTTTGTCGGTGGCGGACGGGCCCTGACGTGTATGAGGGTGACGGCCGGGTTGCGGATGGGGAGGTGGTCGGCCGCCCACGTCACGGTTTGCATGCTGCTCTTGTTCTTGTCCACCCCCACCGCCGTCTGCGTCGCCGCTCTGAACGGCCCGTCCTCCATCCTGCGCACCGGAACTACTTGCGCCGGCATGAGGGCCTCAGAGCCGGCAATGAAAGAGAAAGAACAATGTAAGGGTATGAGAGGAGGAGGAAGAGAGAGAGAGAGAGAGAGTAATCTCCTCTCCTCTTTTTGTTGCGCTTGTCTCTCGCGTGTCAGCGATTTTTCTTTTAGAAAAAAACAGTTTGGTTTCCCTCTTTCATTGAAAGCACTCTCTTCCTCTCTCTATGTATACCTCTCAAATGCGTTGATTATCAAAAGCTTTTGGTTTCCCGCCCGTTCGAGGCAGAAAAAATGTCGAAGGTTGGACCGGTCAAATTGTAGAGAAATTTTCATTTTTTATTTTTTTATTTTTTGAGTAATTATTCAATGGGCTGTACGCATCCGGTCAACCGTGTGCTTGGAGTCCAGGGACGAAGTGGAGAAGGCTGTGTTCGCTGGCCGCCGGGAAGTGTGGATAGCCCTGGATGTCAGGCTGGAATCGGAGAAGTACGATGGCTACACCATTGAGCAGAGCTTGAGCGCTAAGGGGCACTCTGCATGGTGTGTTTGGATGAGTTGTGGCATGTTCTATTGCTGGAGTAATGCCCTGTAGCGATGCATTTCACAGGAGCTGCATCAGAAGTTGGTTGTCACTGAAGAACACGTGTCCCATGTGCCATCTAAATTGTCAAATATATAATTGAGGACTGTTTTTTCGACTTATATTGGTCTGGTTGTCTTGTTTTGTTGTAATGGTTGTTTTGATTTTTTTTACTTTGTTACCTGAAATGGCCTTTTAGCATAGTGAAATTCGAGTTGCATGGCGAAATGGCTCCATGCCTTCATCGTATTTGCTTGTTGTCCTCCATCTGAAGTCACTATGCAAGGGTTGGTACCTCGTTGTTATAGTTACTCTGTTTAATATTTAATGGAATATTCTTAAAAAAAGGGAAAAACATATTCGATGAATTTTTTTACTACAAAATTCTCCATGTACTTAGCTTCAAAACTAATTTTTATCTTAATATATATTTTTATTAACAACATATTTGAGCAGAAATTTGAAATAAAAATCCAAAATTTGTTTTTTTTAATAAACCAACAAAATCACATGGGACAATAAAATAAAATTACGAGAAAACAACTAGATTAAATCGTTGACAAAAACGCAACTTTAAGGGGTTAAAAAGACAAAAGATATATGCCACGAGAGGATGCTATCCAAGAAAACGAAAGAGTTGAAAAGAATAGCCAATTAGATATTTTTTTTTAAGTATCAAAATCAATCTTAAAATTAAAATTAAAATTAAAGTAAAAAAAATATTTTTAATTAAATTTTTAATGTTTAAATGCTAATATGATTAATAAATAATTAATTTTGTAATAAAATCTTTATATTATTGAATATATTATTTATTAAAATTTAAATGAATAAATATAATAATAATATAATATTTTACTTTTTAAAATAATATAAAGATAATTTGATTTTGTTTGATATTTAAATAATAAATTGAACAGAATGAAATTTTGATTCTGATTTCCAACTAAATGTACAGTTAATTTTTAACTTTATTATAAAACAGATAGCAGATTAATTAATCACAGTGTTCCCGATTAAAGCAAAATGCACCGCCACCGTCGCTTCCACCGGCATCTCACGTGACGATCGCAAAGATTTTCTTCCATCTCCACCACTCCTCCGCCTCGGGAACAAAATTCACGCCGATCATGAGGCAGCTGCGTCCCAACATTCCTACGTACTCACGTGAGTAGGGCATCAGTGACAGCCCGCCACCCACCCCACCATACCCCTCCATCCAGAAACCCGCGAACCTCATGCCTCGATATCCGCCCGTACTCATCTCAAAACAACTCGTACGGTGGATTCCCCAGTCAAGGAGTCCCTATCTCAAGGCAATCGAACGGTTAGCAAATAGCACACGGCAGCAACTCCAAAAGGCGTGGGACACGTGGTCTGCGACACGTGCGGACCACGTGTCCCACCATCCTCCGCTAAAACAGAAAAAAGAAAAAAGAAATCGGCGCATCCAAGCACGCATCCACGCATCTCTCTGTGCCACCTCTCGGCTCCCCGTTCTTCGTCCTCTTTTCCCCCAAAATCCAAACCCTAACCCTAACCGTTCTCTCATGACTCTTCCCTCCCCATGGCTCCTTCCCGTCTTCGTCGCGATCTCCTCCTCTTCTTTCTCTTCCTCCTCCTCCCCCTCGTCGTCGTCGTCTCTCTTTCGCCGGCGCCGGAGGTTGACGACCCCTTCTCGATCGTGAATCTCGATCTCAACTGGCACGACTACTCTCCGCCCTCCCCTCCGCCCCCGCCGGCGGTCCCTATTCCACCGTCGTCCTCCTGCGAGAACTTCGGCGGCTCCGGTTCGTTGGATACTCTATGCGAGCTCAAATCCAGCGTCAACTTCTCCGGCGACGTGTATGTCAAGGCGAATGGCAGCCTCGCGGTTTTCCCTGGCGTGTTGGTTAGCTGCCCGGTTGCTGGGTGCTCGATTATTCTCAATCTTTCTGGCGATGTGAGTATTGGGAAGGATGGCGGAATTGTCGCTGGGACGGTCATTCTGCAGGCGAGTAATATGAGTGTGGCTGAGGGGGCGGTAGTGAACACTTCGGCTCTGGCCGGGGATCCGCCGCCGCAGACCAGCGGTGTGCCGTCTGGGTTTCATGGGGATGGTGGGGGGCATGGTGGCCGTGGTGCGACCTGCCAGGTGGAGCAAGGGCATCCGCAGGAGGATTATTGGGGCGGAGATGCCTATGCTTGGTCAAGCCTAATGAAGCCTGTCAGTTATGGTAGCAAGGGAGGCTCTACGAGTAGCGAGAAGGATTATGGAGGAGGAGGTGGTGGTAGGATTAAGATAGTGATTGAGGAGTTGTTGGAGGTCAATGGGTTCATTGGCGCTGATGGGGGTGATGGTGGTGCTTATGGCGGTGGGGGGTCAGGCGGGAGCATCTATATCATCGCTTCCAAATTGTAACTCTTCAACTTCTTGCTCTGCTAGTCTTTTATTATCTGGATTGCAAAACTTGCATGCAGAACTTAAATTTGCTATGCTTTTGAATGAACCATGGACAGCGTTTGTGTCAATTTGCTTTGCATTTAGTGTGGAAATTTTGTCATGGTTTCCATGTAGGTCCCTTTCTGCCAGTTTCCTGGATGATTAGCATCTGCAAGCCAATAATAATTGGTGTAGTTCACAGTCATGGATTCAAAGTAGCTTAAAATTGGGTTTTTTTTACTTTATGCTGCATTGTAGATAGTTATACTTGATTAAGTTCCATTCTTTGATCTACACAGGTATATGTGTGGATGAACTCTGGATTCGCCTTCCACATTCACATTTTATCAATAGCTAAAAATCTGGAAATTTAGAACCACTCTAACGAAATATTGCGGGGTTCGTACTGTAGGACTTCCACTAGTGCTTTTTAGGTTGCAAGCTAGAGGCATATGCATCCATAGTTCAAGCATGTTCTTTATGACAATAGTAATTCTGTAGGCTCTCTTTGTCTTTCTACAAGATGCTTTTGATTTTACATTAGTCACTGCACAAATATTGGGTTTATTTCTCAATTTAATTTTTTTGAGCGACTATTTGGGAATTTAATTTTCTTCTTCTATAATATGCTTTATGATGTACAGGAAAGGAAGTGGCAAGATAAGTGCTTCAGGTGGTAATGGTGTTGCTGGGGGTGGAGGAGGTCGAGTTTCTATTGATATTTTCAGCAGACATGAGGATCCAAAATTTTATGTTCATGGTGAGTTCTGGTTTTCAGCCACGACATGAATGGTATTGGATGTGGGTATTTTTTTCTTCACTTGTCATGGCTTCATTCGCTTTTACTGTGTTCCAGCTCTAATTTTTCCTTTCCAGTCCATTGAATCCATCTGCATCTTTTGCTTAATATTTAGGAGAAGCTCCTGCATGGGTGGTTTACACAGGGACCTAAGCAAGAAATCAATATTTCTGTCCCCTATGTTTGGTTTCAAACCAA
Organism: Trichopus zeylanicus subsp. travancoricus; assembly: GCA_005019695.1. NCBI lineage: Eukaryota > Viridiplantae > Streptophyta > Magnoliopsida > Dioscoreales > Dioscoreaceae > Trichopus > Trichopus zeylanicus. The sequence goes on from RXID01014347.1 coordinate 71,135, forward strand.
AGACATCTACTCGGGAGAGCAGTTTCTTTCTAACTAATAGTGATTTAAGAATTCATATGCATCTTAAACCATATATTTGGATGAAGGTCAGGACGCAAGATGGCAATCATCCAGCGTGCTGCAATTTTTCTTGGTTGGCATACATGCATGTATATGTGAGAAGTTACCCATATTGTAGCCACTGCACATAATATATGCACAATGCTTTATATTGCAGTTTTAGCTTTGACCTTCTAAAGTCATTTGATACTATTTTTTCTCACTGGTCTTATGGGTGCACCTTTTTTTTTTTAATCTAGTTGCAGATTATGCCCTATTTTGTATCACAGTAATCTCACATTTATTCAAATGGCATCTTGCCCTTTACCTTATTGCATAACTTCAATATGATTTGCCCTCAAGTCTATGATGAGAAATTTGCAAACAAGAACATGTTATTTGCAGATGTTCACAAATTTCCTGTTAAGGTTTATATTCTCTTCTCTGCATAAGCTGTCTTCATACGTCAATCATAATTGTTATTCCTTTGGTGTGATTTGGGGCCATTTTTCTTTCTAGTCACCCAATTTATTTAAATTGTGAAATTCACCTCCTGGTTGAGTGTTTACTGGCTCCAATTGCATAAGTATGCTTTTTATTTGTATACCATCCAAAATGTCATTATTACATTCTTATATTATGATCATCATCCACTATTTCAATTGGAAAATTCACCTCATGGCTTTAATGTGATTTTTTTGCTGGTTCTATTTGGCATATTACCTTTTTTATGTTTGTATACCATTCAAATGTTATTATTACATTTTTAAATTTATGTAATGCATACATTAATGTATAACATAGGATAATTATGATGGTTTGCTTTGCTGTTTGCGCAGGAGGTAGGAGTTCTGGCTGTCCTAATAACTCTGGTGCTGCAGGGACTTTTTATGATACAGTCCCTCGAAGCCTTACTGTTAGCAATCACAACTTGACAACACAGACTGATACTCTTCTTTTAGAATTTCCTAATCAGCCACTTTGGACAAACGTTTTTGTGAAAAATTGTGCTAAAGTGTCTGTTCCTCTTCTCTGGAGTCGAGTCCAGGTCAGACCTCATTACAATATTTTGTGGCCTTCATTTGGGATAATAACTTGCCAAATTGTTTTTTCAATGTTTATGGAATTTAAGCAGCCATTGTTAGCACTATTTTTTATATTTACTTTTCTATTGGTCTGCAAGGAACTTAATTGTTTCAATCAAATTACAATAGTGTACCAGTAAAGTTGCTTGCAATCAATTGTTGAGATAGCTTTGATTTCGTGAAGTAGTTAACTTCACCAACCATTGTGTTGTACACGCTGTTTTGCTTTTGAAGTTGAAGGGTTATCTCGGATTCTAAATATTTACTGAAATTACAGCTGGCTTAGCAGAAAATATTAGAATTTCTCTTTATTCTAAGATTTTATCAAGTGTGGATGTGGTTTTAAGGTTTGAAAAAACTTCTATTATGTACATAGGGTTGGGGTTTTATTTCTTTGTTATTTTTAATGTATAGTCTCTATAGTAAAGTGGGCCATGCTAGTGTTTCCTCGACTGTTATTTAGCCTGGCAGGCTTCTTCTTATATCTGGATGGCTTGCTCTTACATTGATCCATGTTGCTTTTTCTATAACAAATGTGATTGGTTATTTCCTGCCTTTTTCTTTTCTCATCTCGAGTTCATTGAATGTTGTTAAGATTGTTTTGTGACACAATTCACCTTCTTATTCTGATTCCCAGCAAATTGCACATTTCATGTCATGTAAATGACTCCATTCTTGAGCTTCAGCATACTGCCCTCATTGGATTCTCTCTCCACACTGTACAGGTCCAAGGACAGCTTAGCCTGCTGTGTGGTGGGGAATTGAGTTTTGGCCTGACTCGTTATCCATATTCGGAGTTTGAACTCATGGCAGAAGAACTCCTAATGAGTGACTCAATAATCAAGGTCATTTATTTATTTATTATTTATTCATTATGCAATTTCAGATTATTGTTCTTTGCAGAATACCAAATTCCCATTGCTTAGCACACCTAAGTAAACTTGGTTTCAACTTGTGTTCATATGAAAGTAACTATTGCAAAAGTACACAATCGAAGCATGTTTATATCGTTCTGTGCATTTCTACTCGATGCTTGCTTGTAAACCAGAATTTTGGATTAAGCAAAGGGCTCCTATTACTTCAAATCTCTTAGGCACCGTTTGGTTTGGGATCAGGATCAGGATCAATATTTTTCAGAATTATTTTTTTATACAAAATTAATATTACTTATTTTATATTATTATTAAATTAAAAGGCTAATTACCTACACCCCCCCTAAATTTCCTGTAATTACGAAAAATTTCCGCAATTTTCGTAATTACCTACACCATCTTTCTTTTCAAAATATTTACCTATACCCTCATGATTGTTATTTAATCAAAATTTTTTCCAAAAATTCCGATTTAACCTCGTGATTTTTACAATTAAATCCCTAAAAACTTATTTTTTTACTCCTATTCTTTCACCCAAATCATTTATAAATAAATTCTTGAAATATTTTTATTTAGAAAATAGTTCAACTATTTATAAACGAGAGGTGAGCGAGGGTGGCGAGGGCAAAGAGCGCGCGGGCGCCATTGTGCGCGTGCGGATGCCTGAGGCCGGTGCGAGGGCGCGGACACTCTCGTCGGCTGGCGAGGGGTTTATTTATAAAATTTAGTTTTAAAATGAATAAAATTTGGACTTATTTATAAATAAAAATATTCAAGGGGTTTATTTTTAAATATATAAATATTAAACTTGTAATTTTAAATTTTAAGTTTTAAAATTTTTAATGCTTTTTTGTAAAATTTTATTTAAACATGATAAAAAATTTAGACTTATTTATAAATAAAAATATTGAAGAGGCCTATTTGTAAATGTACAATATGAAAGTTGTAATTTTAAATTTTAAGTTTTCAAACTTTCAATGATTTATTCGTAAAATTTAATTTTAAAATAAATAAAATTTGGACTTATGTATAAATAAAAATATTCAAGGGGTCTAATGTATAAATATTGAACTTGTAATTTTAAATTTGATAAAAGTTGGGCTTATTTATAAATAAAAAAATTGAGGGGTGTATTTGTAAATATAGAAAATATTGAATTTGTACTTTAAAATTTTATGTTTTAATACTTTCAGCTTTTTTTTTAATTTTTTTTAAACTTATAAATTTTTGAATTATTTATCAATAAAAAAATTCAAGGGGTTTATTTGTAAATTCACAAATATAAGATTTGTAATTAAATTTCTTATATAGGGTTTATTTGTAAAATCTTTAAATATTTATGATTTTTTTTATAAATTTTCATATAAAAATATTAACATTTTGATTTTTTATAAATAAAAAAATTCAAGAGGTTTATTTGTAAATATATAAATATTAGGATTTATTTATATAATATTTAAAATATTTCAGCTCCTTTATAAATATTTTTTTAAAAAATATTAACATTTGGACTTTTTTATAAATAAAAATATTTCATGGGCTTATTTGTAAATATTTTGGGAGAAAGAGTGAGAGTGAGAAAATAAGTTTTTAGGGATTTAATTGTAAAAATTACGGAATTTTTGGAGAAAAATTTGATTAAATAACTATCAGGGGGTTATAGGTAAATATTTTGATAAGAGGGGTGGTGTAGATAATTACTGTAATTACGGGATTGTAGGTAATTAATCCTAAATTAAATTATTATAAAAAATTAAATAATTTTTTGAACTTTAAATTATTGTAGTGTTAATTTTGATAAAAAAATATTAGTTTATAAAATTGGTTCGCTAGTTTTGATTCAGATGTTGATCCTGATCTCGAACCAAACGGTACTTTAATGCTGAGATGCAGTTAGAAGTCATTCTTAAACATTTATGAATTATTAATGTTATAATGTGATAGAACTGCATTGAGCAACTAATGTCATAATGTTTGAGGCCATTTTAGCAATTTATATACACGTGTCCTTTGTTTCCGTGTTTGTTTCGCCCATTTCTCTGTCTGGTTTCTTTTTCTTAAATTGCATGGTTTGCAACTCTCAATCAAGAGTTGTATATAAAGGTCATCTATTGTATCAGTCTTCTTCATGATCCTGATATGGCATTTAGAGCTAGCTTGCTTTATTTAATTTTGATTGCGATTGCAAGTTATTTAATTAATGCTACTCCCTTTTTTTGAATTAAGTTTAGGTATTTGGAGCTTTACGAATGTCTGTAAAGATGCTTCTGATGTGGAATTCCAAAATGCTTATTAATGGGGGTGGGGATGCATTGGTTTCTACTTCCTTGCTTGAGGCCAGCAATTTGGTGGTTCTCAGGGTAGTCCATCTGCTGACTCTCACCTTGGTTTGTTATTGTAAATTGATTTCAATTGGATGTTTTCTAATGACATACTGGGTTTCATGTCAGGAGTCGTCAGTGATACATTCCAATGCTAATCTTGGAATTCATGGCCAAGGCTTGTTAAATTTGTCTGGGCCTGGAGATTTAATTGAAGCTCAGCGTCTAATCCTGTCACTTTTTTATAGCATCAATGTGAGCTGGATAAACATTTGCTCTCCCTTTTGTTCTCTTTCTGCTTCATCCTTGATAAAAATCTTTTGTTACATGTTTCACAGTTGCTAACTTAAAGAAACAGAAGCATTGAGATTTGATTATTACAGTAATTTGTTCCCTTTATAGGCTTCTTTTCTTTTTCTAATATAATCACATCATTTTAGTTGCCTTCGGTATTGGGGATGTGTATCTGAAAACAGCCATGAGCAAGTCCAGTACCCTAAGGTTTATGTTGGAATGACTCAGTGTGGATTGTGACAGAACATTCATTTCGTATCAGTTTGATTGCATACATTTAAATGTAATAGATTAGTTTTTAAGTCAAAGTTGCAAATTAGTTTTAAATTCAAAATTGCAGGTGCAATTAAAGTATAAAAGGTATCATCTGCCATGAGGGTGTGCATCTGTTGCCTATGGTTCTGGATAATTCCTGGGATAATATGATAATCACATCAGGACCTGCATTATATGGTCAAATGTCATATATATGATTTTCATTACCAAATCAATTTCTTGGTGGTAATTTGTTGACTGCTAGTTTGGTTCCAAAGATAAACTGTTGGTTATTCTTTTTCTTTTCTTTTTTTTTTCATGATTGGTTGCAAATTTACTGTTGGTGTATTCAATAATCGCATCAATTCTTGGTTGCTTACCTTATGGTTTATGATGCACTCTTTCTTGAAACTTTTCCATGTTTATTGTTTTCTTGATGTTTTTTGTTTCTATTTTTAGGTTGGCCAAGGTTCTGTTTTACGTGGTCCTTTGCTTAATGCTTCTAGAGAACAGATGTAAGTGTCAAATATGTCTTGTGCTTTTAACTCTCCAGCTCTGTCAATGAGGTTGACTTTCATCTGCTGCTGTTGTTTATTTTAGGGCTCCAAAGCTTAACTGTGAACTTCAAGAGTGTCCTGTGGAGTTGATTCATCCACCAGAAGATTGTAATGTTAATTCTTCATTGTCCTTCACCCTTCAGGTGTGCTGGTTTCTTAGAATTCCTCTTTTGCAAAAATTCTGCATAATGAGATAGTTTACTAGTGGTAAGGTTTGTCCTGCATTTCTATACTTCGCATTACAGAATTGGTGTTCTCGTTCTCCAGATCTGCCGTGTTGAAGATATTGATGTTGCTGGCCTTATACAAGGAACAGTTGTTCATTTCCATAGGGCAAGAACTGTTGTTGTACAATCATCTGGGACTATTAGTGCATCTGGTCTAGGTATAATGAATTGGTATTTTTGCTGTTCCTGTTGTGGATTGCTTTTCTATGTTTCCTTCATCACTGCGTGGAGTCTAATTTTCTCATGTTTGTAAAACAAGCCCAAGGATCCTGGCATTCAATAAAAGTAACTGCTGAATGAATGTTTCAATGATATATACAGGCTGCAGAGGTGGAGTTGGTAGAGGGAACCTTTTGAGTACTGGTCTTGGTGGCGGCGGTGGGCATGGTGGCAAAGGTGGGGATGGTTTTTTCAATGGCACTCGTGTTGAGGGTGGTGTTATATATGGAAGTGCTAATTTGCCTTGTGAGCTTGGAAGTGGTAGTAGTAATGACAGCTTCAATGTTTCAACTGCTGGTGGGGGTATTATAGGTATGTTAATGTTTGTCATCAGTTGGGGTTTGCATTGTGATATTTCTTCATAAGTATTTTCCAATGCAGAGAATGCCAAGAATTTGTTCTAACAGAAAGCCATTGCTCTATGTTGCATTTTTGAATTGTCGTTAACTGTTTTTTCAACTTTAGGTGGTTTTCATTCATTAGATTTTGTTCACTCTAGACTGTGGCTGTTCAAAGCAGCCAGAAGCTCTGAAGCTTATTTTTATTGTTTATTCTGCCAACTGGATTTTGCTGCGGAGCTCTGTCATTGCCTTTGAATCTATATCATCTTTTGATTGGTCTAATGCATTTTCCTATATAGGTTATGATTCTACTCATTTCTCCATCTTCATTTGCAGTGATGGGTTCGCTTGACCATTCACTGTCAAGTTTGTCTATTTACGGGTCAGTCGAAGCTGATGGTGAAAGTTTTGGGGCTACTACTAGAGGATCTGATAATTTGTCAGTTGACTCAATGGGAGGGCCTGGTGGTGGATCTGGTGGCACGGTTCTTCTATTTTTGCGTACATTATCCCTTGCTTCCTCTTCTATGCTGTCAAGTGTTGGGGGGCTTGGTACCCATAATGGTGGTGGTGGAGGTGGTGGCGGAAGGATTCATTTCCATTGGTCTGACATTCCTACACAGGATGAATATTTTCCTGTTGCAACTGTGCATGGAACAATAAGTACAAGGTCCAGATAGTGATTCAATTTCAAGTTCCTTTTTTCTGTTTTTAACTGCACTATTGATTGCCATGAATGGGTGGGTTTGGATTTCTCATTGATGATTATGGTGAAAATATTAGAACCAACCCTTCTCTTTATTTTTATGGGTGGGGTTGGATTTCTCATTGATGATTGTGGTGAAAATATTATAACTAACCCTTCTCTTTATTTATTGATGTTGCCTTAGTTTGTGCTATTTTTTATTTTCATCTGAGCTGTTCATTACTTTATATTTTTTTCTTTTTTGTTCTTGAACTTTGGATAGCTTCTTTCGACATTCTATTGAGTCAATGGACCTCTACATTTTACATCTTGATCTTTTGCATCAACTTTTTAATAATCCTTATGTACTATGTCCTGAAGTTGTTTGTCCTTTGTCAAATTAAGACTTTCGGGGAGAGGTTATTTGTACTAGTTCCTTACGCGTGATGTGTATGCTGGCTGATACAATCAATATATTGAGTTGTGGAGAGGGTTAAACCTAATGCTGAGCCCATATTTATGGTAAGCGCCATGATTGCTGCCAATCGATGTGAGGGATATGGTGGTTTTTAGATTGGTTTATGACACAATGGCCTCAGGAATTGCATTATAAAGGGGCATGAGATTGAAGCAAGTGTTTCAATTCTATGGCTTTTAATTTCCAAACTTGAACAACTGAATGTGAATTTTCAATGTGCGCATTTGTAATGCAGAACTCACTTAAAATATTCTGCCCTGATTGGCTTGTGCTTGCCCAGTGCTGTGAAAATCATATTTGCTCCGTAGTTCAATCCTTTTAATTTGTGATGTTAGTCAAATAGAAAGTCTAAAATGTCTTGATTATACCATGACATGTATGCAATCTCTTCTTTCTATTATGATTCATTTTACTGTTAGTTTCATCCATTGGAGCATGCTTCTGAATTAATTTTGTAACAGAGGAGGCTTGGGCATGGATGAAGGTTTTGCCGGCGGAAATGGTACTGTTACTGGAAAAGGTTGCCCCAAAGGGCTTTATGGGACTTTTTGTGAGGTAGGTCTTTTTCTTATAGTGTTGCACGTCTAAAGATTTTGGTTTTTGAGTTTTTCTCAGATGTTTCATACTGATTGAATTTGGCTCTATGGTTCTTTTTTGGATTGATTTCTGGTTCTTAATAGTGGTCCCTCTTTGATGTTTCTCAAAGATGGTCGTTTCCATTGGGTTCCTCTATTAGCCTCTCTATTTTGGATAATATAAATCCAGGAATGAAAACCTGTTATGCTTTTGGGTTTCTGCCTTGATGCACAAGTGATGTACGGTTTTAGTTGATCATTTTTGGTTTCTACTTCCTGTAGCTTGTCTGGTTATCCAAACTGGGAATTTTATATTTGGTTTTTTCCTGCAGATTCCTTTGTTTTTGTTGCCTTAGAAAGGCTTCTCATGCTTATTATTCATTTTTTTTTGGTTTTCTGCCCTTTAATTTTATTGTTTATAGCTTTAGCGGTCCTTTTCCTGTAGTTGTTTTTTTTTTATTGAAGGATCATTCCAGACCTTATCAAGTTTCACCACCAAACTTCAGGTTTAAGCTCATTGCCTCACACAACAACCATTTCTAAATGATAAATTGTGGGTTGAACTTAGTGGTTACATGCAATGCTGTGAATATGATCCTAAAAATTTCCAAGTGTAAAATGTTTAATCTACAAAGTAAGCAAGATGTAGTTATTCATCATTCTTTTTTGCACTAGATGGAGGAAACAATCCAATTGATATAGAATAAATTTATGGTGAAAAAAATTATAATTTGTTGTGGGGATTGTACACAACAATGTTGAAGAGCTTAGAGCATATGGATTATTGAATATATTAAAAAAAAAGCCTCATATTTCTTATAATATTGCTAACGTATAGTGCTATATTCATAAGCTTTTGTGGTTGCTCTAAATTTGTACTTGTTTCTTTTATTTTTTCAGGAATGTCCACTAGGAACTTACAAGAATGTGACTGGATCTGATGAAAATCTTTGCCGCCAGTGTCCCTCATCTGAGCTTCCTCATCGTGCCATGTATATAACTGTTCGAGGTAGTGAACTTTATGTTACTAGAATGGCGTTTTAAATAAGCAATTTATGTGGATGCATGTTATGACATTTTAATGGACATGTCTCTTATGTGATGAGCTACTTATCTGCAATGCTGATTTATTTACAAAGCATATTGGCATAGAACTCTGTTAGCTTAATTTCTTTTTGCTGTTTGATGTTTGTTACCTTACATCAATTTTGCAACAGGTGGTGTTGCTGAAACGCCTTGTCCATACAGATGTGTATCTGAAAGATATCACATGCCACATTGTTACACTGCTCTTGAAGAATTAATCTATACATTTGGTGGCCCATGGTTATTTGGTCTTATTCTTTCTGGTCTCCTCCTCCTGTTAGCTCTGGTGCTAAGTGTTGCCCGCATGAAGTTTGTTGCTAATGATGAACTTCCAGGCCCTGCTCCGACTCAACATGGGTCTCAAATTGATCATTCCTTCCCATTTCTTGAATCATTAAATGAGGTCTCCTGCTGATTGTGACAATCTTTCTTTGTTAAATAATGCAAATTATATGCTAACTATTTTTGCATGTTCAGGTCACAGTGCTGATAATTTTTCATTATTATGCAGGTCTTGGAAACAAACAGGGCCGAGGAGTCCCAAAGTCATGTTCATAGAATGTATTTTATGGGTCCAAACACATTTAGTGAACCTTGGCACCTTCCGCACTCTCCTCCAGAACAGATCACAGAGATTGTGTATGTGAAATCTCATGAGCTTGAATTTTAAGCCTGTTCCATGTGATTATTAATATGCAAAACATGCCATAGGTTTAGCTTTTGCTAAAAATGTGTTATTTTACTTGGGATTAATTTGATATATGCAATGTTTATTGCTTTCTGTACAGATATGAGGATGCATTCAATAGATTTGTTGATGAGATTAATGCTTTAGCTGCTTATCAGTGGTGGGAGGGGTCAATTTACAACATTCTTTGTATACTTGCATATCCTCTTGCATGGTCTTGGCAGCAGTGGCGTAGGAGAAAAAAATTACAAAGCTTGCGTGAATTTGTTCGGTCTGAGTATGATCATGCCTGCTTACGCTCGTGTCGTTCACGTGCTCTCTATGAAGGGCTTAAGGTTCGTTCATCTCTAAGACTCTTAGGGTGTGACATGTAGTTTTTACTGGTGCTGCACTTGGGCTGGGTAATCAGTAATATGCTATTTCTCTCTTTTATACCACTTTGAATCAGCAGTAAGAACGAGGCATCAGATCCTGACTTAATCTTTTGATGATTTAACTGAATATACTTACATGTCGGTTAGAAATTATGCTTTCGTTTATTGTTGACACAGATTTTGTACTTTAACAATTCTCTATGTTTGACCAGTGCTGGATTTATTTGTGCGTTGATCATTTTCTCTTGATTTAGCCTTTACTAGACTAATTTACATCATATTTATTTTTTTGTATAGCATTTCCATATGCCCTAACTGAATGGTGTTGTACTGGTTCTTTATACATGCTCTGGTCCTGTATTTTTGCTTCATCGTAGCATAGATTTTATGTTTGTAGTCAAACTACTTCAATCAATTCTTCGATCTAATTCTTATGTCTTCTGTTACAAAAGGAACTTAACCTATCTATTCCTTAGTTGTTTCCATGAATTAGTTATGCTGTAATGTCTCTAATCTCCCTCATCATGGTGTTCATTTTAATGTTGCTGCATTCCTTTTAGTTGTCTAAATACTGAATTGTGGAGTTTAAAAGTTTCTTGCCAATTATCTTGGACCCCATAATTGTCAGGTACTCCCTTGATGAATTAGGATAGTTCCTTTTTTATGCTTTTCACACAGGTGGCTGCAACCCCTGATTTGATGCTAGCATATGTGGATTTTTTTCTTGGTGGAGATGAAAAACGCCCAGACCTTCCTCCTCGTCTTCATCAAAGATTTCCCATGTGTTTAATCTTTGGTGGTGATGGAAATTATATGGCACCATTTGCTCTGCATAGTGATAATGTTCTCACTAGCCTTATGAGCCAGGTTATCCTTCAATCTTGTATTTTTTTTTTTATAAATTTATCTTTCATTTGTAAGTTTCTTCCTTGGGAAAATGTCTTGATCTTTTTTGTTGCTGTCATCTTGCTTGCAGTCAGCACCACCGACTATTTGGTATCGGCTGGTTGCTGGATTGAATGCACAGTTGAGGTTAGTTCGTCGCGGGCGGCTTAAAGCTACACTTTTACCTGTTCTCAGCTGGCTTGAGACCCATGCAAATCCAAGGTTGTGCACCCATGGTGTCTGTGTTGATCTTGCCTGGTTTCAGGCTACAGCGTGGGGTTATTGCCAGCTTGGACTTGTAGTAAATGCTGTAGAACTGGAGACACAGGCTACAATAGTTGATGGCTGTTCTGCTAGATTACTAAAAGCTGACCAGCCTTCTCGGTAACTTCCTGCAACTATTTGCTTCCCTTTGGATGCCATATTGGTAGAAAGTGATAACTGTGATACACAGTTATAGAAATTGACTTATGTGCATTCCACAATTGCTGTGCAGTATGTATAACATCATCGGAGATAATCAACTGGGGAACTTCAGTAACAGGGATGCTGTTTTCCGAAAAAAAATAAGTGGAGGTATTTTAGATAGTCGAAATTTGCGCATGCTCGAAGACAAGAAACACATATTCTACCCATTTTCACTTATGTTGCATAATACGAAGCCTGTTGGCCACCAGGTGCTTCCTTTGCTCTTTTCTGTTAAATTTTTTTTTAATCTTATGCTTTTATGAGTGAAAATTCATTCATCAGTTCTTGTTATGATAGTTTCTGTGGCATGCTAAAATTTTGTGAATGCAGGATCTTGTTGGGTTGGTCATCTCAATATTGCTTCTAGCGGATTTTAGCTTGGTGTTGCTTACTTTGCTCCAATTATATTCCTTCTCAATGGCGGATATTTTCTTAGTTCTATTTGTTCTTCCTATGGGAATACTTTCTCCATTTCCTGCTGGAATCAATGCCCTTTTTAGTCACGAACCACGGCATTCAGCTGGTCTTGCACGTGTATATGCATTATGGAACATCACTTCCTTGATTAATGTTGTAAGTTATTTTTTACGCTACCCTTATTTGATCACGAGTTCTAATTTAGAATTTTGTTGGCTTTTGTTTCTAATTAGCACTTTCAGTTCTATCATGAAATCAGTTCCTTAATATTTAGTTATGTAAGGATTTGCAAAGTTTCAGGTTCCATTCTGTGAGTAGTCATTTTTACAATGTACTATACTTGACAACTCTTTGTTAGAGAACAAACGGTGTAAGTTGATAAAATCTTTTTGTCATTGGGCATTCGGCTTAGAAACATTTCAAGTTTTAAATCTGGCATCTGATAAACATCAACCATTGAGGCTGATTGGCTGTTCATCCAGGCCTGTACAAGAATAAAGTCATGTAGTAGTGTATATGTCATGCTGAAAATATTTGGTCTACTGAGTCAGCTTTAACTGTTGGGAAGTCATATATTTCTAACATGTGAGTGTTCTGGTCATCTTCATTAATAAATAGGTCTTCCATACATTGTTAGAAGCCTTGCTCAAGTAGTTTCTGAAAATGGGATCTAGTGTCTGCAAACCATCATTGCACCTTTACAGAGCTGATGGTAGATGCTAGCCACTCAGAAAGCTTAAGGGAAGTCTTATTTATCGAAATATATGTCTTCTAGTGAAATGAGCAATGGATTGTGTTATAGCAAGAGTATGGAGGGAAAGGCTAGTTTTCATAAATGTATTAAGTATCTTGTGTGCAAGATAATGTTGCTCTCACAAATTTTTTTTCTAATCTTGGTAGTTTGTGGCCTTGATATGTGGGTTTGTGCACTACAAGTCATCAAGTCGGAAGCATTCAAGCTCTCAGCCATGGAGTTTGGGCACGTAAGTGTAACTAACCAAGGCCTAATCCAAGCAGATTTGTGCAATCATTTCTTTTGCCAAATAATTTTTCTTGTGATATTTATACTTATTAGGTAGCCTATGTTTTGATGCAATGTTGTTGGCAGGGATGAGAGCGGCTGGTGGCTGTTTCCAGCTGGGCTTCTGCTATGTAAATGCATCCAGGCGTGTCTCGTGGATTGGCATGTTGCTAACTTGGAGATCCACGACCGTTCCTTGTATAGCAATGACCCAAACATATTTTGGCAGTCATGACATATTATTCACTATGACTGGTAAATAGGGCTTTGTTCTTTTATTTTTGTTTTTTGGTTAACAGTTTTGGTGGAGTTGCAAGGGGGAAAATATGAAAAAGAGGGCCTTATTTTCGCTCCAGGCCTTCTAAAATGTCATTCACAGGTAGACCTGTTCTATAGAGGAATTGTGCAGTTGCAGTTTTTCCCTTCAGTGTAAATATGATGCTATACTCCACATTCTTTGTAGAGATAGTTATACTGCTATGTATAATGGCTCATTGGCTGATGATAAGAAAAAAAGGGAAAAAAAATCATATCGTTGAGCAAGTCTTGCACAGGTTTCAAATACGCATTCTTTTGTTGTCTTTTTGGTTTTATGTATGGTGGTCTTCAATAGTTCATGTGAGGAATGGTCCCAATAATGATGGAAGCAAGCTGGATCTATTATTGTTCTCACAGGTTCTCCAAATTTTGTACTTCTTTCTGTCTACCTGCTTTACTCATTGATTGAATGCAGTATCTCACACGGTCCACCATACTTCACTGGCGGGCTTAGAACTCACTTGAATGAATACTTTCCCTTTGTACTGCAATTACTTGGTTTTGGATGAGCTGTGTGCTATTCTTTCTACAGATTACTTGTTTGTTGTGGGAATTCGTAGTGGAAGATTTACGAATCATCTTGTTTTCAAATAATATAAAAAACGAGAAGTAATACAAGATAAGACAGCGAAATATCTATTATTAAAAGATAAAGGCTTTTAAAAGAGTTTACAAGAAGGATTTTATTTTATTTTATTCAACTAAATTTTTTTTTTAAGTCTCGGCAACGCCTCCACCTTCAAAGAGAATTTTCAAGAGAGTATTACGAGGAATCATCACGAGAAACCATTGAGAAGCACTAGAAAGACTCATACACGAGAGCTAACATTCTCTCTTTTTCTCTCCTCTCAATTTTCTCTATTCCTCTCTCTCTATTTCTCTCTGATTCAACTTCAATATTACGCCACACATAAGTCTTATATATTATAGTATATTTATAGGTTCTTATTGAGTTTGAGTTTTACTTAATTACAACTCCTAATATTACAAATCAATCATAAATCTAAATTAAATTTTAAATTTTTATTTTAACTCAAATTTTAATTTGAATTCGAGACATCTAAAATTCAACAGTCGGCTGGCAGCCAAACTCTAGCATTTTGCTTTTTAGGGCGTTTGGTTGCCAAAAACTTGGTCCACAATTCATAGGACTCGCGGAGTGCAACCACCTTCATTCTTCGTGTGTTATGTTTTTTACCAAAAATGTTCCAGTTTTAAAAATTTACGCAATTTTGGAATTAGTTCCAGAATTGCTGGTTCAGCAGGGGAACTAGTAATCACGTGGTTGCCCCAGTCAATTTAATTCTGGAAAAAAAAAATGCACGTTTATGAAAAATTCTTGACTTGCATTTTAAATTATGAGTGGGTTAAAGTATGAATTTAGCTAAACAAATGACAGTTTCTTAACTCCGGGGTTTGATCAGTTTTCTGAGCCTCTGTCATTTTAGGAAACCAAACATGCCTCGAGTGTTTCCAAGAGTCCAACAAATTCGAAAAGCAGACAAAAAAAATCTTTAAAATCAGATAGAAATACTTGTTTTTCACAACAAGAACTACGAGGGGTGCAAAAACAAGAATTGCATCACATGAAACACAAACAAGACCAACACTGGAACACAATAAATGCAAGAAGCATGAGAAACCTGCCTTTTTTTTTCTCCATCGTTATTTTTCTATCTTGTTAGGAAACATTTACAATTGTATATATTGATACATAATAGATTTTTCACAAGGATGACCACAACTTTATGGATTGAAAGATCAAATGGGGGGAGGGTGGAGCAACGCGGTTGATCTCTCCTTCAATGCAAGAAGATAGACCCATGTTCTTGTTTCCTTGTCATTGGAGCCCTCATTTAATCCACCCAACCCACTGCCAACCACTCAGCGCCCAACCTTCTTCAAATTAAGAGACGCTTTTCTAGTTGCAGGATTAATGCCCGTTCCACACCTTCATATCTCCAAAACCCTAAATCAGCATCAACAGCTAACACACATGCATGCTTTCAATGCTCCTTAACAAACCTCAAAGACTGAGTTATTGCTTAATATAGTTTGTTCGTATATATACTTTGCCTATTGTCGCACTGAGTTTAGGTCAACGAGAAGCTTAACAGCATCAGAGATGGCGCATTTGGCAATGGCCTTGTTCTTCTCTTGGCTTCTTTCTGTGCACGGGCAGGCACCATCCACGGCGCTTGTGCCGGCCATCATAACATTCGGGGACTCCACGGTAGACGTCGGAAACAACGACTACCTTCCTACGTTTTTCAAGGCCGACTTCCCGCCCTACGGCAGGGACTTCAAGAACCAGCAGCCGACCGGGAGGTTCTGCAATGGCAAGTTGGCCACCGACATCACCGGTGCGTGCTCACTGCCAGCTGTTAAGTAGAGTCTAAGTAGTTTGTTGTTGGATGTTGCTGTTTGCTGATTGTGTGTGCCGTGCAGCTGATACCCTCGGGTTCACGACGTACCCGCCCGCGTATTTGAGCCCAGAGGCTTCGGGGAAGAATCTGCTTATTGGTGCTAATTTTGCTTCTGCTGCTTCTGGGTACTATGACAAGACTGCACTCTTATATGTAAGTATATGCGAATATCACGAGAAAAATTACACAAGATTTAATCAAAGTTTTCGAAAATGATGGCTATCTTTTTGTCTGAAATCCCTGTGCAGCATGCGATACCCTTATCGCAACAGCTGGAGTTCTACAAGGAGTACCAGTCTAAGCTCACGCAGGTGGCAGGAAGCAAGCAGGCATCCTCCATAATCTCCGGCGCCTTGTACATCATCAGCGCCGGCAGTAGCGACTTCGTCCAGAACTACTACATCAACCCCTACCTCAACAAGTTCTACTCCCCCGACGACTTCTCCTCCCTCCTCGTCGGCATCTTCTCCGACTTCGTCACGGTTCTCACCGCGTCCTCCTCCTCATCAATCGACAACTAGAAACGCATTTGCATTGTCATTTTGGAGTGAGCTTTGTGTTCGTGTATGTGCAGAGCATTTACGGCTTGGGAGCCAGGAAGATTGGGGTGACCTCCTTGCCGCCGTTGGGGTGTCTTCCTGCGGCGATCACGCTCTTCGGGTTTGGGAGCAATGAGTGTGTGAAGAGGTTGAACACGGATGCTCAAGGTTTCAACAAGAAGCTCAACGCTGCAAAGGACTCCCTCATGAAGCAAATGCCTGATCTGAAGATAGCTGTGTTTGACATCTACCAGCCTCTTTATGATCTCGCCACCTCTCCTTCAAAGCAAGGTGATGGATTTCTTCTTGCTGTAGTAACCATGTTGTTTTTAAATGATTTCAGAGATTTTCTCAGTAGATTGAATTGGAGTTTCTATATGAGAAACAACAGGTTTTTTCGAGGCGAGGAGAGGATGCTGTGGCACAGGCACAGTGGAGACAACATCGTTGCTATGCAACCCGAAGTCGGTCGGAACATGCAAGAACGCCACCGGCTACGTGTTCTGGGATAGCGTCCACCCGTCGGAGGCCGCAAACCAGGTCATCGCCGACTCCCTCATCGTTGAGGGGATCGTCCTCGTCAGCTGAATAAAAGACGTACATGAGCATGGTAGAAGCCAATCAAGTCTATATAATCCCGATTACAGAATAATTAATTGTTGATTATGTTTTCTCTTATGTGGTGCTAAATATTGTGTTTTCATAGTAATTTGGCTCGTCCAAAAGTTAGATATGTAAACTTTTTTCCAAACGAATCTCATTTATCTGGTAAGGAAGCAGAGAAACCCGAAACTTAAAACGGAGAAAACTTGAGTAGAAGACGTCATAATGGTCAAATATATGCTACGGTCGCATGCGATCTTCAATTTTTGGATGGCTCTCACGACAGCTCCAAGCGGTAGTTCTTTTTCGTTTTTAAAATAGTTTATTTATACAACTTATAAATCCTGATTTGCCTCTACATATTTGCATCCATGCAAAATTACATGCGTCGACTGTATTCTCTTGGCGGCAAGGAATATCTTCGCAGACCATTATGCTCTTTTCGGTTAACAGAACAACAGAAATCGCGGCAACTACAGATTCTGTACAATCCAACTTTAGAATTTAGTCTTTTATGGTTTGTATACGAGAGCGGCTCAGCGATCGTCACCTCCAAAGGCAGCACTTGTACATGAATTCTTGCATCCTCCAACAGATAGAACTCTCTCAGACATCTCCTCCTAGGATTAGATTCTCTTGCGCCGCTCAAAGATTTCAATAAGGTTTCTTGTCGAGCACCGCCACGGCATCGCCGGAGAAACGATCCTCCCATCCCGGAAGCCGGCTCCCTTATTCTTGGAATGTCACATATACATCTCATTTGATCAATAATAAGTTACATTGAACAAACTCAATTGGATGACTGACATGCTTGTTCAATCTCATCCTTCGGCATATTTCGTCGGCTCCTTCGGTTTCTAGTTAATATATATAGATGCATCTACTCTCAGTCTATAGAGGGAAAATGGTTCTCCCATCACTTGTGATGTCTATAATTTCAGTGCTAATTCAGTCCTTGCTGTTGTGCTTAAGCTTAGGAGTTACGAGGAGAAGAAGAAAACCTCCAAGCTTCCATCGGGATTACGAGATGGCCCCTCGTCGGAGAAATCTTTGCTTTCAAGAAGCAACAGCCAGCGGCCAAAGTCGGAGATTTCATAGCGCGTCGCATTTCAATGCGCAACACTCCTCGTGTTGAGTTATTCAGAAAGTTTCTAAGTTGTAATGATTGCACGTATGGAAGAGTATTTTGGAGATGACAGAGGAAGGTAGTTTTGTAGACTGAATAGACCATAGTTTCTTTTACACTAATCTAGATATATGTACAGGGAAGATCAATATAAAAAATTACAAATAACCAATTTACACTTGACCATTCCCATATATAGACTATAATCTATATTATTTGAGAAATAAAATATATTTAAAATTTCGCCTAATATATTTAAACTAATTTGATTTCTTTCACAAGATTTCAATTAAAATGATATTGGGTTTCGATGTATTTCTTTCATAAATTTTTCACTAATACAATAGTGAATTTATTATCAATCTAAATCTTAGTTGGTTTGAGAAAAATGAATCTCATTGAATAAATCTTTAAGTCAAATTACATGGTACATTCAAAAAAAATGCTACCACATACTCAACCTTACAAGCATAACGAGTGACAATAAATTATTTTTCTGAAGACATGTGAAAGTTGAATATTTTATAAAGAAAAAAATGCTAATGGTACTTTTTCTATCATCTATATTACCTCCTCAATTTCTATCAGAAGAGTCAAAAAGTTAAAAATCATTTAAATGTGAATATAATAAATTATGATTAAGTGTTTTTTTTTTATTTAGTAAAGAATCCTCTTAGTGGCTTTCAAGTAGAGGGATATTGACTTCTCACTTAACGGCTCACTAATCCGACATTATAAAGAATATTTGATCTTATACAACTAAGTATATCTAGCTTTAACAAGCCTTTTGAAAACATATCGTCCACATCTTGTCCCTCATCAAATTTGGAGGGTTTTATGTTTCTATCAATCGATATGCTAACCAATTTACAATCTTTTATAGTAAATTTCTTGAGAACCTCATTTGCATATGCTTCTTGAGGATGAAGATGTCTTCGTTGATTAAACTCACCTTGATACTAAGAAAAGAAGACATTAGTCCTATATCAGTCATTTCAAATTCTTGTATCATAACTTGCTTGAATTCCTTAAATATTAAATGATTATTGGTAGTGAAGATCAAGTCATTTATATACAAATAAATCAGTAAAATATCTTCTTGGTCACTTTGTTTCATATACAGAAGGTGTTCATGTGGACATTTGATATAGTCATTTTTCTTGAAAAAAAAATTAATTCTACTATTTCAAACTCTGGGTGTTTGTTTAAAGTCATACAAGACTTTTTTCAACTTTAATATTTTTTCTTCATGTCCTTTCTTGATATAGCAGGAAGATTATTCAATATACATATTCTCTTTAGGATAGTCATTTAGGAATAATAACTTGACATCTATTTGAAAGATTTTTCATCTATGTTGAGCTATCAAAAGAATAATTAATTTAATATTTTCAAGTCGAACAATAGGAGTAAATACCTCATCATAATTCACTCATATTTTGCTACCATTCTCATCTTGAGCTTTTCTACCATGCCTTGGGTATTCTTTTTACCTTAAAGACACCAACCGCCTTTTGACATTTTGGAAGGATAGTCAATTTTCAAGTTTTATTCTTCTCAATAGCTTGAATTTCTTTATCCATAATTTACTTCCAAGTATTGTTTTGCATAGCTCCTTCCATATTTATAGGTTTATAATTCACAAAAAGGTAAAATCGAGAAAAAATATCTTGATTCTCTATTACCTCATATAATTTATACAGTCTTCTCATATTTTGTAGTCTTGGACTTGGAATTGAAAGATGTAGTTAATAAGAACGTCGATAGTGGTAGTAAACTTGTGGATGACACTGAAGGGTTACTAGGAGTAGGAGTTTAAGGAGGAGACGGAGTGATAGATACTTGAAAATGTTTTCTTTATTATTTTTATGAAAATGTTTTCTTTCACTTTTCATTAAATTGAATATCTTGACTGATGATAATTTTTTTTTGAATTGGGTCATATAACCCTTGCATCTTTCATCATAGCCAATAAAAATAAGCTTTATACTCCTGTGGTCAAGCTTAATTCTCTTTTATTTAGGTACATGTGCATAAACAATATTTCCGAAGTTCCTTAAATGAGAGCTATTTAGCTTCCATTTGCTCCAAGATTCAAGAGGGTCATATTCTAAAAAATTCTAGTGGGACACAAATTCAACAAGTAGACATCGTATTTAACAACTTCAGCTCTTTCTCTTGACATAGTCCTTATCATATTAACTATGGTTCGGTTCTTCCTCTTAGTAATACTCTTTTTACATAGAGAGTATGGAACCATTAAAGGATAGTGAATGTCGTGATCATTGTAATAACCTTCAAAGCTTTCAAAGATGAATCCCTCACTTGTATTAGATCTCATGACCAGTCTCCTATTTAACATACGCCTTGAATCTCTTGAATATGTTGAACACCTCATACTTGCTTTTCAAAAAATACACCCAAATTTTTCTAAAAAAAAACATCAATAAATATAATGGAAAGAATAGATCTACACAAGTCTGTATGCACAATTTTTAACAGAGTTGATACCCTTTGAAATGACTCTTTCAAAAAACTCATTTGTAATTGCTTGTCAATAATGCATCATCTATATAGTTGATGTTGATGATTAATAAATGGCAATCCCTTCACTATGTGAAACCTTACTAATAGACTTAGCCCTTCTCTAAAATGCCCATATAGAATATGTCAAAACTAAAAATAATCTTTGAAATAAGAAGAGTTTAAGCACTTCACAGTATCATTTCAAATGTCCAATATAAACATTTGATTTTCCATCATCTCCACCTTTACTATCATCTTTTCTTGATCATCTTTAATATAGAGATTATGATCCTTCATAATAATAGAATACCTCTTCTCTAATAATTATTCCATGCTTAAAATATTATTTTTCATATTTGGAGCTTAATATATATTGGAGATCAAATTATGCTTGTAATTTTTCAAGATAATAGAAATGCTACATTTACCTTTCATATGAATTTTGGAAAAATCACCAAAGGCAATATTTTCACTCACTAATTTATCAAAATTCATGAACAAACTTTTTTCACATATGTGGTTGCTTCCTTCTATGAATATTGACTTTGCTAGTGGGATCGCCCTAGAGATAGAGCTTCATGGAAGTAGAAATTATGCATTTACTTGTTCTCCATCATCTTCTTTGTAAACAGGCAAAATAGTGAATCCTTTGTTATGTCTTTTCTCCATGTAGTTTGCATTTTTTTGACATTAGTATTTAAATTTTTATAGCATTTAGAAGCAAAATAACTATATTTATCATAACTATAGCATTGGATGTTAGATTTATCATACTATGAATTGACTTCTTCCTCTTCGACAACCTCTTGTATGATTTTGACTTCTTTTTCTACATTTATTGATGGTCATCCCCCTCTTTCTCCTTGTCCTCGTTCTTGGCCATGACTGTAACCACAAGCACGACCAATTCCTAGCCTTCTTGAGACCGCTCTCCACTCATAGTTTTTTATTTTTCTTTCAGTGATAGTTTAACTTGAAAAGCTTGCTCTAAGAAATTCTTTTTCTTTTTCAGGATCCTTTATTTATGAACTTACAAAAAACTCATAAGTTCATCAATTATCATCGATTCTAAGTATTTGGACTTTTCAATAGTTGCAACAACATAATCAAACTTTGAAACGAGTGATAAGAGAATTTTCTCCACCCATATATCATCAATATGTTGATCATTCCTCTTCATTTAATTTACAATAACTAAAACTCTTTTGAACTAAAATCAACTTAGACTCTTTCATTACAAGAGCTTCGAACTCACTTGTTAGAATTTGTAGTTGAATTCTTTTTAACTTTTTGATTTTTTTATGAGAATTTTGAAGAACATCCCATACTTCTTTTGTTTTTAGCCACTTAAATCAAAAATTAGTATAAATATAAATAAGGGCACCTTGTATTCTTTGTTTCAAGAAATTTGGAGGAATTCTCATTATATCGATATCAAGGATGTTTAATCTGGAAGTTCTATAAATTTTTTATTAATGACTTAAAAAAACCTTTATAACTTGAGCAACCCCCTCATTTAAATAGCGTAATGATCATAATTGTTTTTGGCAAGTTTTAAAATAGAATAGTGGTTAATCTAGATATATACATTAGAAAGATAAAATAAACCAAGATATAAATGATCAATTTGAACTTGATCACTCTTTTATATAACCTATAATATTTAAAAAAATAAAATATATTTGAAATTTGATTTAATTTTCAACTGAGCATTTGGAAACCAGTGCTGGTCCCACCGATGCCGAGCTGAACCAATTTGTGTTGAAGAATGAAACGAGATTGTTCTAGCCTGGGTGGCTGGCCTCTTTCTTTGATGTGTTAGGCAGACATTCCATTTCTGTTGTTGTCAGAGATGAGCATAAAGTACATGAGGTCCATCGTTGTTGACTTCTTAAGCAACAAGAGGGTAGAACTCTCTTCTTGCAGCATGCTAAGCAAATTGCTTTGAAGATTTTTGGTTCATGGAAGGACAAGGAGGGCTCTGTCATCCTGTTTAAAGAAGAAGTCACCAAGATATAAGCATCAAGCAAGTCACATTTACAAATAGTTTTTACCCTAATCAAATATTGGAATATAGTAGAAATCACAGTTTTCATTCTATATAATAATCAAGGAGATGTTTAGAATGTTTGAAGATGATCTGGATATCGAGAAACTGATGAAAGAATATGACACACTTGTAAGGGGGACTACATCTGTTTCTTGGAACTTGCCAGGAACTGAGTACAACAAGTCTGTAGAGATACATCTCTCAAGCATAACAAGAATAGCAGCACAGTTATGGATCCTTTGGTTAATCACGTGATTTTTTATCTATATATAATAATGATGTGAGGAGAAAGATATTTGAAGTGTTAGATCGAATCATAGAAGAAAGGGCAGAGGAGTCTGATGACTTCGTAAGTATGGTCACGAAGAACATTGAATACTCTTAGAAGCAAGTCTGCGACTTAGATGTTGCACACTGTCTTCGCTGGCCATAATATAACATCAAGAGCCATCTCCTTGATGATTTACTTGAAGGCTGCCCAGAGGCAATTCAGCAGCTTCATGTAAGAAACATCCTTCTCCATTTCAAAGCTTACACTTTACAGTACTATTACCACTACACAAATGTTTCTACTCTGTTGCTTAGGAAGAGCAACTTCAAGTAGCAAAGAAGTAGCTTACATGGGATGAGTACTGTGAAATCCAATACTATTCTTTGATGTAAGATTCACAAATAAATATGATATAAAATAGTATAAAATGATATTTCATATGAAAAACGAAGAATGCAATTTTAAAAATTTTTCTTGCAAATCCCAACATATTCACCTTGAATTCTTATCTTTTTTTGATGGGAAAGAAACCAAAAAAAAGGAAAAAAATCGAAATTTCTTTCTGTCAAGGCACAAGAGAATGCACAGGAGAAAAATTAAAAACTAGAGTCAGAGCAAGAGCAAGGGAGAACATTTGCTTTATGTATTCACCGCCTTAAAATAAGCTTTTAAGACAAATAGGACCTCTTTGTTCTCTATTCCTAGTTAACAAGAGAGCACTATAGTACTTGTATTTTTTGGTTGAACTTAAATTGACTTAGCTTCCTTAATAGACTTTTTGTAAAAACCCTTTTAAAAATTTTACAATTATAACAAGGCCAAAATCTTTATAAATAGGTCTAATGACCAAAGTGCCTTAATCAATCAATCCAAATCCAAATTTTTAATTAAATTTAAGCCCAAAATTTATCCTTTTTTAACCAAGCAACCTCAAGGTGAGACCAGATGCTCGGTATACAATAAAATATTCTAACCTGTCACAGAATCCCTAATTGAGCATACAAATATAATTTGACTCTGTCTATACTATCATCCATTGTGATTTAAATATTTATTCAAGCATTCAAACTTTAGTCACTCACTATATTTTTAAACTATCTATCTTAAATTGTACAATCAAATTTATTTAAAAATAAAACCAATAAATAGTTTATAAAGCCACAAGATTAACAATTCTCTACTTGGTCTATATATTTGTTTATTTATACATATATAAATATACACTAAAAATAATAATTTTTTAAGAAATCAATTTCATATGTGATTCCAACTGTGTAATTCAGATATAATAGAGCATACTACTCTTCTTTAGTAGTTTCTATATATGTCCAATTATGAATAGATATATACTAATGATATACCAATTATTTTCATATCAAAGCAAGTAGAGTACTATATCAGTTGAGCTGAAAAATATCAAAACATAAA
Source organism: Trichopus zeylanicus subsp. travancoricus (assembly GCA_005019695.1). NCBI lineage: Eukaryota > Viridiplantae > Streptophyta > Magnoliopsida > Dioscoreales > Dioscoreaceae > Trichopus > Trichopus zeylanicus. The sequence goes on from RXID01014347.1 coordinate 95,309, forward strand.
CATAGAGTTTGTGGAACAAAATATATAATAACATATAATAATAGTGAGAATTCTTGTCTTTTTCACTAACGGTCTACTCGTTTCATATTTTTTTTTTGTAAATACGTCACTTAGATACACAAATCTTACTGAGAATATCCATAAGTACTAATACACATTATCTAAATGAGAAGTATAAAATGAATATAATGCCCAGTCATATATTTACCTCAAGCATTTCAAAAATTACCTATACATGATAACTAAGTCTTCATATAGATGGTCATCACCAACCTACCTAGTGATGCACAACATTCTCAAGGAATCCATCTTCCACATTGAAAGATTAAAAATCAATCTTATCAATAAGATTACTTCAAATGAAAAATTAGCATTTTACTGATAGACAGAATGTAAATAAATATACTATATGCAATTATCAAAACATAAGATTATCTCTACAAACTATCCCCATTTGATTGATATATTCTTTAAATATTTTCACCGCAAGTCCTTTAGTCATTGGTTCAACCAAGTTATCTGTAAAGGAGATCCATAAAATAATAATATCATTTTTCTAAATTTTTTCACAAACATAATGAAATTGTAACTTAATATGTTTTACTTTGAAATAACATCTAGCATATTTAATGAGAGCTATAATTGCATCATTATCATAGACTAACTACATTGGCCTATCAACATAATCAACTTTAGAAAGAAATTATTTTAACCACATAGCATATTTACTGGCCTCATAATAAGTTATGTACTCTGCCTTTATAGTTGACAAAGTAGTAGTTTATTTCATATTGTCCCATCAAATAATCCCCTCTGCTAAAATGAACATATAACCAGATGTTGATTTTAAACTATCATCACATCCTTTCTAATCAGAATTTGTATATCCAAGGTTATTTAATAATTTATAACTATTAAATAGAAGCATATAATTTTAAGTCCACTTTAAAACCAAAAATCCTTTTTAATTACTCCCTAATAAGGCATTCCTGGGTGACTCTGATATCTGTCAAAAAGTCACATAATAAAAATAATATCTAAATGGATACAAATTATCAAGCACATCAAATTGTCAATAGTTAATGCACAAGAAATTTTCTACATCTCTTATCTTTTAAACTCATTTTGAGGATATTGCTGATGATTAAGTTTATCACCTTTGACTATAGGCGATTCTCTTGACTTGTAATTCTTCATACCATATCTCTGAAGAATTTTAACGATATATGTCTCGTGAGAAAGCTCAAACAGTCGACGCTTTCTGTCTTTATATATTTTAATACCCAAGACATATGAAATATTGCTAATATTTTTTATTTCAAAAATTATAGATAATATCTTTTTAGTTTTTTAAGAGAATTTAGTTCATTATAAGTCAATAAGATATGATTAATATAAAACATTAGTACCAACATTAGTATCTGAACTTTACCCCCATTGATCTTTAGATATACACAGTTATCAATCATATTCTCTTAAAAATCAAACTTTGTAATTACTTCATAAAATTTAAAATACTATTATTGAGATATTTGTTTCAAAGCATAAATAGATTTAAGCAATCTACAAATTTTTGTTTTATCACCTTTTCTAATGAACCATTCTAGCTAAATTATATAGATTTTTTCTCAAGAATTTCATTTAGAAATGTTATTTTAACATCCATCTGAATAAGTTTATAATCATAATATACAACCAATGTCATAAAAATTCTGAATGAATTTTTCTATGAATTGGAGAAAATATTTTATCATAATCAATATTTTCTCTCTGAGTATAATCTTTAGCAATTAACCTCATTTTATACTTGTCAACTTCACCATTAGTTTTTAATTTTTTCTTATAAACTCATTTACAACTAATTAATTTATAGTTCTTTGGAGCCTATATAAAAGATCAAACCTCATTTTTTGCATTGAGTCTACTTCAATCATTGCATTCATCCAGAATTTTACATTTTTACTGTTCATGACCTCTGAAAAATATAGTAGTTATCATTCTTTGTTATTGATGACATAGGTATCTCTTCTAAATCATCTGAATTTTGAGTATGTATATCTCCAATTTTCTCTAAATATATAATATAGTCATCAAATATAGTTGACTTACGAATTCTTGTAGGCTTTTCATTCAAGTAACTTAACACAACCATTGGTGTTTCATTTTGTTCAATCTTATCTGACTCATTTTCAAACTTAATTTTTTTTCGCTTACTTTTTGTGATAGATATTCTCTATTCAATAATTTGACATTTTTGCTTTCAAATATAGAACTCTGAACTGAATTATACAACCCGTAACTTTTAGATTTTTTAGAAAAATCAATAAATTTACAACTCAAACTGTGGGCTATAATTTTTGACATACCATGTTCAATAATTATGGCTTGTATATCATAATCACATATTCTAAGATGATTTAGATTGAGATTTCTGTCAAACCATAACTCAAAAGGAGTTTTAAAAACTAACTTGGACGGTACTCTATTTAAAATGCATGTAGTTATTTTTAGTGCTTCACCCCACAAGAAATTTGGTAATTCACTATAAACCAACATACAACGAACTATAGCCATCAACGTTTTGCTTCTCCTTTATGCCACTCGATTCTACTATGCATTTCCTAAAATAGTTATATTTACAATGATCTCATGTTCTTATTAGAAATTTCATAAAGTATTTGAAGTATACTCATCTCCTCTATATGACTTGATGACATGAATTTTTCTATCAAGTTGAATTTCAACTTCAACCTTATATACTTTAAATATTTCAAATACATATTACTTTATGTGTAGCAGATACACATATTGATATCGTAAATAATTATTAATAAAAATCACAAAATATCTTCGGTCATTGCGAGTAGCAACCCCATTCGAACCACAAACATTTACATTGATAAAATATAATAAATTATCAGACCTTGATACTTTTGAAAATGATGCTCTTATCATCTTATCCTTAATGCAATCTACACAAATACCAAAATTATTAAAATTTACATTTTGTGAGATTTTGTTACGGTAGAGTTTCTCCAATCTGTCTTTACCAATATGACCTAAACAATAATGCCACAAATGGAAAAATTTTTTAGCCAACTGTACATTCTTATCACAAGAATATAATCAATATTATAACATTAAACTAGAGAGTCAACTTCTAATTTCACATATAATTTATACAGACCATTAGATAGAATACTAATAGCAATAATAACACTATCATATATCAAAAAGACACAATCTCTATTAAAAATAAAAAAGTAATTAGTTTCTACAGGTCTAGAGACTAATAGTAGGTTACGTTTGATAGTTAGTACAAAAATTATATTTGACAACATAACAATATAGCCACCATGGAGAACTAGAGAATATGCCCCAACACTATTGACCTTAGCTCGCTTATTTTCCTATGAACACATACATTTCCTGATTATTTGATTTTTTTTTTAGATCTAGGAATCCCTGTATAACAATTGAAATACGAACCGATAATCTCGAGTCCACAATCTATGTATTAGGAGAAATATCAATATAATATGATTTAAAATAAATCAAACACTTTAATTCACTTGTTTCTTTGCTTGAAAAAAATTTTAATTTATAACAATCTCTTACAAAATGCCCCTTTTTTCAGTAATAAAAATAAACCTTTTCCTTTGACTGAGCAAGGGTCCTTCCTTCCACATTATCTTTTTTTACTAATTTTTTTCTTCTAACTCTACTTCTTGAAAGATTTTTTGAACTGAGAGTTAAATTTATCTTTCTTTTTAACCAATTTTGATGATTTAATTTTAACATGTTTAGCTTTAGTAGCTTTCTTCTTTCATTTTCTGGGATACACTGATTCATTAACTCATTCATCGACTAACGACAATCATAAGTATTGTAATTAATAACAAATTCTCAAATGATACAAGTAATGAGTCTAGTATGCAATACATAACATATTCATCATCAAGATTTAAACCCAAACTTTTTAACTCATGTGCAATTGAAAATATTTTCAAGATATGTTCTCGAATGTTCTCATGCTCAACTAATTTTATGTTATGGAGCTTGCGAGTTAGAGATAATTTTTTGGCTTTAAAGGACCCAAAAAAATTGTAATGAATACTCTGAAGTAATTCCTCGGCAAAATAAATATCTAACAAACTAGCATGAATAGTTTCAAAAACTATTCTTCTGATTATTAATTTTGTTAATTTATTTGCTCTGTATTTTTTTTTAAATTGAGATCTTTTAAATTAGTTAGAACTAATAGGAGGTTTTGGAGTATTGAGAGCAATATCAAAATCTTAAAATGCCAAATGAGCTTTTAGTTTACTTTCTTAAGTCAAATAATTTGATCCATTCAAAATTTTAACATTGAAAAGCTAACTACTAGATTCAATACTACAAATTTATAATGGATAACTCAAATATATAATGAATGTATTTCAATAATAAATAATACATAATTTTATTGAATTCAAGTAGAGATTATATTGTGATCTTGCATTAACTTCTTTGGGAGACTAATACAAATCACAATATCCTACCAAAATATCCACAACAAACATAACAAATAATAAAAATATGTTTTTTTTTATTATTACAAATAAAATTTGACAATATTCTATATTTATTTTTTTTTCACCAACTCAACTTTTGAATTAAATTGACTAGAGTCAAAATATACAAAATAATAATATCTATAAATTAAAAAAACTTTAAATCCTTTTAAAAATTTTAGTCATTTTAATTCATAAATTACCTAAGAACATTATATGAAAAATCTAATTAGTATGAAAAATCATGATTAAAATTCTAATTAGCATGCCAATTAACATAACCATGCACAGAGATTCGTAAATGCAATTTAAATGCAAATTGAATTCCGTTATTGTGAATTAAATTTAATTTTACATAGAAGTCCCTGTAAAATTTTAATTGACAATTTTTTAAAAAAATAAAAATAATTGATTCAATGAAAAGCACAAAAAAGTGATAATTTTGAAATTTAATTTTGAACCTCACAGGACCAATAATGTCAAAAATAGTAATAGATTATTCAAAACAGTTTTGAGCTAAAATTAAAGATAAAAACTCAATTTCCTAAATTAGAAATACAAGAAAATAATTAAAATTAAATTATATCTCAATTTCTCGTGTACTAAACATCAGAGGTTGGTTCTAATACCAATTGTGAAATCCAATACTATCCTTTAATGCAAGATCCACGAGTACATATGATATAAAATAATATAAAATAATATTTTATTTCTTATGGTCTGAAAAAATAAATAATGAAATTTTGAAAACTTTTCCTACGAGTCCCAGCAAATCCATCTTGAGTTCTTGTTTTTCTTTGATGAGGAAGAAACAAAAACAAAAGCAAAATTTCTTTCAATTAAGACTGGAGAGAATGCACAGGAGAAAAACTAATAATCAAAGTGAGAGTAAAAGCAAATGAGAACATTTGCTCTCTGTATTCACTGCCTTAAAATAAGTTTTTAAGGTAAATAAGACCTCTTTGCTTTCTATTCCTAGTCAATAAAAAAGCACTATACTACTTGTATTTTTTGGCTGAACTTAATTGACTTAATCGCCACAATACACTTTTTGCAAAAACCTTCTCAAAGATTTTACAATTATAAATGAGGTCAAAATCTTTACAAATAGGTCCAATGATGAATAACCTTAATCAATCAATTCAAATCCAAATTTTCAATTAGATTTAAGTTCAAAATTTATTCTTTTTTAAGAGACTAGACACTGAGCATATAATAAAATATTATTCACAAACACATAATTGAGAACACATATATAATTTGATTTTTTTTATATTGTCATCAATTGTTATTTAAATATTTAATCAAATATTCAAATTTTAGATATTTACTATATTTTAAAATTATTTGTCCTGAATTATACAATCAAATTTATTTTAAAAATAAATTAATAAATAATTTATAATATCATATAATTAACAGAGTATAAGGCAGTGGAGTTCACCTACTGTGTAAGCTAATCAAAACCAAATCACAACAAGAAAAAAAATCTGAACCGAGATTTCTTATTTTGTTTCATGATGTTGCGGAAGTTTTTAAATGAGACAGACTCGGCAACGTTGCTACGTTTGTTCAAAACAAAGCAAAAACCGAAATCCAATGTGGAGGTATAATTGCTACTTGTGTTCAATGTTCTACATTTGCTTGGATGCTATGAATTATTTTTTTAGATATTTGAATATATTTGTTCAGATTATGTGACTACACAAGGTGTAGTTGTCATAGCACACTTTGAAGCTGTTCCATCTGGATCCCTCCCACTTCGAGAACCCTAACTCTATCAATCCATGGAGATGGATGGTGAGCTTCAATGCAATAATATATTACACCAATTACATCAGAATCACAATCAGGACTTTGAAAATGCTACAGTACTAACTGACATATTCTGCTTTGCATTTTGAAGAGTTCATTGGGCGCAAGGCAGAAGAACAGTAACTTCATGGCATTTGGTGGAGGGCCGAGGCTGTGCCCGGGGTTCGAGCTCGCAAGGTTGGAGATGGCAGTGTTCCTTCACCATCTTGTCCTGAGATACAAATGGGAGCTTGCCGAGCCTGACCACCCCATTCATTCCCCTTCCATCCAATTCCCTAAAGGCTCGCCCATCAAAGTTCAAGCACTCGTATCTGTTCTTATCAGTTTAATATCTGATATGAGGGCCATTCGCCCACAATGATATTAAATTATTATTATTATTTTTAATGCGGAGAGCCCTTCACAATAGCTTGCTATTGGGGCTCTCAGGCGTTGCACTATTGCGCGGGCCTGGCGTACCCCTGCTATTGTGCTTTGTCTCAGTGAGGATTCGATGTAGCAATAATAAACACGTCAGTTTATTTGTTGAAATAGAAATGACAATACGGTCCACATCAGGCATGTTATGTACATTGAAACGATGGCGATACATCTCTTACATCTCTTGTTGCGCTCTTTCAATCTAATTTCCTCAGAACCACAGCTAAGTGCACTCCTTTGATCTCTTCTTCCTCTTGCATTGCTTTTGTGAGTAGCTCACTGAACTGGTGGAACAAGGGCTCTATGATCTCCTCTCCAAAGTGGTGCTTAAGCATGGATTCCTGGATTGCTCTGATTGACATTGCCAGGGCCACGGCATCCTTTTTGGCATCTCCACTGCTAGAACTGATTTCCCAAACTTCCAGGTGCTCAATTGCAAATGACCCCTCTCTGTGCACTTCATCCTCGATCTCCTTGGGTGATGGAGCATAGAATGGGACATTGTAGGAATCCGCCTTTTCTTCTTCAACAAGTCCCTGCAACGTGGAAGATGAGAGCTGACATGTACTTTTGCAAATAACCCCCTAAAAATAGGCCAAATTATGCTCACTTGTGATATAAGAACAGAGAAGGACTTGGCCAGAATGTCCCACAAGAAGTTGGTTGCCTTGTCTTGGTGGTCTTGGGCCCTTCTTCCAAGCAAGAGAAGAGCAATGAGTCCTTTGGCTTTCAACTCTTTCGATCTTGACTCAAGAAAGAGACTGAAATCCTTCTGAAATTGTCTGAAGTAGGCTTTTGCTACCTCAGGAGGGCTTGTGTCAGATATGTAGGGGTTCCCCTTGTTTATCGATTTACCTTCTTCATTGAAAAGCCCAAAAGGCACCTGCCATCAGATTGTCAGATTGTGGATGATTAAGCAGTGATGCGTGATCATATATTTGCCATCAAAATCTCAACGAGTCTACCTGAGAGAGCCAGTGAAGGCTGTAGCATGAGAAGATAAAATGCAACCAATCCTCAGCAAACAGCCTTCCATAGAAGGTCCCGGGAACTCCAGCTAGGAACACCTGAGCCCCTTCACCATCCTTCATCTTCCCGGCGAACTCCGGGACGCTCGTAAACATTGCATTGAAGTCATTTGTAGGAAGATCATTGAGGAAGACCACGAACTCTGACACCGGCCTCCCCGCTTCCCGACTCTTACTGCCTACGGCCCCAATGATCCCTCCAACAAGTGACAGCGAATTTGGACCCGCTGCACAGCCGAGGTCGGCTATCAGCATGCTTTCTGGTGTCGCCGCTGTGTAGGCTTCCTCCGCCGCGCTTATTATCATGCGCTTAAGGGTTTCCATGCTCTTCCTCTGCTCAATGGAACAGTAAGGGAGTAAACGATATGAACACGAGCCATCAAGCTAGTAGAGATCTCTCACCTGAAGAGATGAGTTTTGGGCGTAGCTATTATTTCCCAGGCCTCCTTTCATGTGAAGAACATTCTCCATGTCCATGGCTGGTTGATTTCTTCTTCTGTTTTTGCTTGCTTTCTCTGCAATTTGATTATGAAGACAGTGGGAGATTAGCAAATGAGGTCAACCTTCTGGATAATAAATATGAATGTTCCCAGGGGCGCGCATGAAAAAAACCCTCTTGACTGTTATCTAGATAGGATAGTTTGGAAGGATATTTTAGTCTTTTTGGCGTATGTGGCAATTATTTACTCGGATTCCGAGAAGCAAGAGACTTGAGATGCTGCTACAAAATGGTTTGGATTTTTGTCTCGGAACGAAACAACGTCCGGAATTTATAGAATCTAACAACCAATCGATTCCCAACTCAGAAAAAGAAGAAAAAAAAAAAAAATTTGTAACCCTCCAACTGGAAAACCTTAATTTTTAGGGTACATTTAGCAGTGGAATAAAATTAAAAATTAGTTTTCTAGATTATCAATTTTTTTTTCTTAAAATTAACTTTATAATAATTTAAATTCCGAAAAGTTAATTAACTTTTATAATAATTAAATCCAATAATAATATAAAAATAATTAATAATAATTTTTTAGCAAAAAACAATTAATTAGGCTCATTTTTCGTTAGTCCATTATCAAACGATGATTTATAATATAAAATATTATTTTTCATAAAGCTCGGAAAAATAAATAATCTCAACTAATTAAAAAATAATTAAAATTTGTATTTTAATTTTTTTTTTTTTTTCTCCGAGTCAAAGCTGCCACGCATGGGTTTAGAAGTTTGAATATTTTACATATGAGCTCTCGCCTATTATGTAATTATAACTAATAAGTCAGCAATGGTGTAAGCTCATGAAACCAAATCATTGAATCATGGAAAGTAACAAATTTGAATTGCTTATGGGATTGTATCGACGCTACCGAAGGTTATCGATGAGAGGCTGAGGCTTTACAACATTCTGAGCTTCATGCCGAAGAAAAAAAAAAAAAAAATTGCAGATAGATATCAAGCGTGGAGGTATATATTATATACGATGTTCGTATCCTAACAATGCAAGCTAATTTGATCCTTGCATATGGATGGTATGTTTCTTCCCTAACAGTTTCAAACTCAGCAAATCTGAGAACTCTGTGTTTGTTGGAATTTAATTAAGATACATTATGAAATATTTTTTAGATTATGTATAAAAATAATAAAATTTAAATTAACTACTTAGTAGTTTGATTTATTTTATACTCTTAATTTTATGTATTTAGGATATGCAAAAGTTCATATAATATCTATAAATAGTCTATATTGTAATAGTATTTTCCACTGCTCTCCATTTCTCCAATATATTTCACTTCAAAATTTAGGTAATCGGTAATTTATGAGTATAACGTATCCTTCCTAAAGAAAGAACATCGAACAACCACCGTGAAATTGTACTGAATCAATAATGATAGATGATGATGATATATTATTTTCGATATTGACTTAATTGGATGAGAGCAATTATCAAAGTCGGAGCATCATAATGAGATGCTTATTGAGATTAGAAGAATTGAAGGATAATGGAGAATGACTATGTAGAGATTAAAATTGATGAAGAAAATAATGAGTTGCTAAAACTCAAAAATGTACATGTTTAAAATCACAAAAACACTGTATTTGATTTTTGCATCAATCGATGAAGTTATTTTTTCATAAATTATGAAAATAAAATGTACAAAGGAGATGTGAAATTGTTTGGATAAAAAATATAATAAGAATGACAAAAATGTCATACTTTGTAAAATTCATAACAAAAAAAAGTGAATAAACAACATAAGAAAATATGTAGTCCAATAAATGATCGAGATGATTTGTAGAAATTCTAGTCCTAATAAACTTGGGAGAATTTTAGAAATTTATGAAGAAAATTTTTCCAGTGAAGATTGTAATTTAGTTTTAATTAATATTATTAAAGAAGATACTTCTCATCAATTGTTTAAGCCAACTCTGAAAAAACCTATAAGATCAATGATAATTGGAAGATTATGTTCTTCCAAATTGCGAGAAGAAGGATATCCGGTTTGAAAATGCAATACAATTGAAAAGTTCAAATTCCGAATAATAGAAGCTCCATAAAAATTGGCACATTTAAAATTTTTTTAAAGAATAATATTATTGAAGATCAAGATTTTTTTTTATTTCTAATACGAGAACAAATTTTTTAAATATTTGAAGATACATATATCAAAATAGAGTGAAAAAATAAAATCTACACATTGTTAGATTTGTTTGTGAAGTTCGATTGGGACTGAATGATATAGCAAATTAATGGCGCACATCAAGTAAATGGCATTGAAGTTCCTTACATTTTATGATAATGAAATTTTAGTTTAATGAAAAAATTATTGGCATTAAACTAAAATATATTATGAAATATTTTACATTATGTATTAAAAAAATGGAGTGGTAAAGTTTAAATTGACCACTAATAGTTTTATTCAATTTGCATTTCTAATTCATGTATTTAGAGTATATAAAAGGTGATGTAGTATTTACAAATAGAATATAATAATATTTTGAGAGAGAAAAATGTAAAAGATATAGCTTTTTCCGCTCAAATTTTTTTCCTCCAGTCTCTATTATATTCCAACAGTGTTTACCATTTATTTTTCTTTTCTCTACATAATTCAACCACCTCAGCGAAGAACAACTTCTTCAGATTCAGCGAAGGCTCGCGGATGGCCCCGGGCCGGAGCTCAAAAGACAAAAGTGAGAAAGGAAGAACAAAAGAAAATCCTCAGTCAGCTCTACACTCTCTGGATTTCTCCCTTTCTTTGTCACTGGCATGATCTCGGAGGTGAATACGAAGAAGCCGATCCAAATATCGCTCAAGGAAGAGAATGTGACGTCAGACAAAAGCGGGCCAATTCGAGATGGCATATTGTTTGAGAAATGTGGCAGGCCATCGAAAGATAAGAATAGTTGTAATGCAGAGCACACAGTTGTGGAGTAATTAATAGTCTTTTTATAGTGCTGTTACAAAACGAAGAGAATACTTCTGCGGAGAATTTGAACTATGATCTCATTATTCACTGCTTTCAAGTTCAAAGATATGATTCTGTCAGTGTTCTAACTAAAAGTTGATATGCAGCTTATATGCCTGGGGTACATTCAAGGAAAGAGGTGGTAGAGAAGGGTGAAGGAACAGGAGAAAAGGTTTCTTCAGTGAAGGTTGAGACCATGAAGGTAATTCATAGTATTCCTGCAGCTTCGGCTTTCCGAAGCACTAGATTTTGCAATTGCTATCAAAGAAGAAAGGGAAGCCAAATCATGTGGTTAGATACAAATTTCACTATATATAACATGTGGTCTTCTGTAATAAAAGGAAAATGAACGTGCTCCTGTGCAAAAATCACTTTCAGACTCCGTCGGCTGAATCCGTTGCCCTCTACAGATCAATCTACCCAGTCTAATGGATGTTACAACAGAAATTAACATTATATAATTGGATTCTGATTGCTAAAATTCACAATCTACCTCATAAACCTATGTGAATGTACTTTTTTTTTTTTTTTACAAGTTTTGTTGAATGACATAACTATTATAATATCCGATCTAATAGATCAATCTTATATTAAATATTAGATAAATAGAATAGTAAAAAAAATTCATATTTTATAAAATTGAGTCTTCACAATAATTTAATGTTTAACTTATTATATTGATCCAGTTCACACTTTTTTAATTTCTCCAATTATAGCTTTGATTAGGCTTCACTCAATTTTCATGCTCGTCGCTTTCACTTTGCTTGGCAAACACCAAGTCCTATTTTTAAAACTAAATCTTTTGAACTTTCTTAGTTGAAATTAATTCAGCCAAATCAAAAGATTCCATCCATTTCTTTCTTGCTTGATAACTGTAAACCACTCCAAATGAGCTCGCAAATTTAAATTAGAATTATCATGCTTGCGTGGTTATATATGTGCAAGCCCATATGCATCTCTCACTTACAGAGGAAAAGAGAAAGCAAGAGAGGAAAGGATGGCCTCATCATCAGCTCAAGCAGAGGTTGGCCTCTCATCAGAGAAACCTTCGGTTTCTTGAAGACGCGCCAGATAACTACAATAGGATAGTTCATGGAACAGCGCATAGCAAGGTATGAACCAAACTCGTAGTCATATCTTTTATGATGAAGATGGAGACTGTGTTTGCTGCAATATTTGTAGTTTTGGTAAAATCTTCATGAGCAATTGTGAAAACCATATCTTTTGCGAGACCTATTTAGAAAACTAATTAATTTAAGGAATTTTGTATACAATTACTTAAAAAACCCTTAAAATCATGATATTTCTCTCCTACAAATGGTTTTTCATGTAGTAGAGATGGCGGGGGCTGAGAAAAAGAAAGAGAGAGAGCAAGAGAAGTTGTGGCTAGAGCTTGGGCTACAACGACGAGTTCAACAATATGTGAAAAGCTAAGATCTTAGTTTTTTCGTAATATTTTGAGTTTTCTAATTAGATAACGATCTTATCTTTTCTCTCAATCAAATTCTATTTCATATTCTCTATGTTTTTAGATTTGAAATTTTGATTTTGGCTATATTTTTGTATCAATCATCGCTCTATCCTTCGAAATTTTTTGAACTAGCATATTTAATCTTATGATCTAGATTTTTTTTTTTGCTCTATTATGGTCTTGTTATAATTATTTTTATCTTGAGATTAAATATAATTTAGTTAGTAAATTTTTGTAGGCTATCTTGATTAAAATTTAGCATGATTTATGTGATTATTTTGAAGCCATCATGAGGTCAACAAGCTATTGTATCAAGTTTCTATCTAAATTAGAATTTCGTTATGGAATTATAAAAATTCATATATGTGATTTAGAGGTTAGTTATATATGTTAAGAGTTTCAATCTTAAGATTATTGTGGCATTAGATGTGGGACCAAATTAGTCTCATTGTGATATGTGTTTATTAGTCTTAGTATCAAAGTATAATAAATATATATTACAAGTCTTGATTTTGAAATTATTATAATTGGTTCTCATGTTGGATATGAATTCAAGATAAATTTATTATGATATACGTTCTTAATCAAATTTTTGGTAATACTTCCAGTTTGTGTTAAAGTCAAAGAGTCTAGCTAAAGTTGTATTTGAATTCATGTGTTAGAAATCATATTATTTGATATTGGTAATTTTGGCTATGTTCATTTTATACTTTAGGTTCAGATGAGAAGAATTGAGTTAATTTCTTTGTGTTTGTCATGATTCTCTTTCAAGTAAGAGAATGAACGACTCTCAATAATTTTAAGTTAGTGGTCTATTTTTGTGAATTTATATTTTTTGATAAATATAAATTATGATTATATACTATATTTATTTTTAAATACTTCTTGATAACTTGAATGTATTCTAAAAGAATTATATCTTTGTTTTAAATTTATGATATATTTACTTTATCTTAAAAATATAAAAATCATACATGTGAATCTATAATAATGTTATTTACCTTTTGATATTTATTTGAATTTTTATATTAAACTCAAAAACTACGCAAGTGTTTCTATGTAAGCAAATGAGTCACTTCATACTATATTAGTATACAAAAATTATTTCAAACATTTATAATTTTTAATATTATTATATTATGTAATAAATAATTTGTTAAATACTAGATCTATATTATATATATTTTGAAATCAAAACCAGAGCTTATTTTTGAAAACTTGTGAAACTAAGATATAGCTAGTTATTTTATTATAAAATTGTATAAGAATCAGAGAAAATTTTGGTTAAATGTCTCCTAATACATTTATGTTCTGATTGTGTGATATAACCTTGTCAGTGAGAAAAAATCCTGACAATGTCGACATGTATATATGTTTGTGAGGGACCGGTTCTGATTCTGTGATGTGATCTAATCATAGGAGTTAAATATAGTATTTTGTGATGTGACCTAATTTCTAATATTATGTGTGCGATCCATGTCATTGGGTTAAGTGTGTGACCGTAGTTGACACTGGAGACTAAAATATATTTTGAATAAAAAAGAAAATACATTTTGAAGTTTTAAAATTAATAAAATAATTCTATTATCTAATCCAATATATTATGTTTTGATTGTGTTGTGTTTTATGATTATATGATTTTTAAAATATGTTGAAATTTAGTTTTTAGAATCTACATTATATGTATATATCAAAGTTGTCTTAAACACCGGCAATTTCATTTTTGGTCTTGACTTGTAATTATCTGAATATTTTTTTATTTCATGAATTTTAACTTTTTGTTCTTATTAAGTTTTGACATAATTATATTTATAATACTTGTTTAAATTTTGAATGAATTTGATTCTACTTAAAACTAATTTTTGAAACTTTTCATAATATATATATATATATTATCTTAACATGAAATTACTCATTTTCTTACATATTTAATTATTAAATATGAGTTCTTGAGTATTAGTTGATGTAAAGTGATGTGTACATTCAAGTCAAATTTATTTAATTTAATACTTAAAAAATATGACAAGGTATAGTAAAATGATATAAGAAAATTTAATAATATTATTGAAATTTATTTTATAAGATATTAATTTTATTTTTATGAGTTATAAATTTGTAAAAAATTAAGATTATATTCTTATATATTTATGAAATTTTAGCATGCGAACTTGTTGCATAACCAAGCTTAGAATTTTTGGGTTTAGGATGTGATAGCAATCTCTTGAGAAAGCCGGTGCTGATCTCCGCCGACGCCAAGATGACTCGCTTCGTATTGACAATGACATAAGGCTTTTCGAGCCTGCATGAACCAGCTCGTTCCTTGAGGTGATGGGCTAGTTACTTTGTCTGTGTTGGTTGGAGATGCACACAAGCGCATGAGGGCCATCATCTTCGACTTCTTGAACCACGAGAGGCTCCGGACGGTGTTCTTGACGCACGCTGAGCAGGTTGCTTCAGAGATTTTGAAGTCTTGGAAAGAGGAGGGCTCAGTCTTCACTTCTTTGGTGAAACTACCAAGGCTAAATAAACTAGTCGTATCTATTGATAATCTCATACATATGAAACGATCATATACTGGAATTGAGTCCTTGTTTGGCTTAAAAAATGCAGTTTTCGTTTTCGTTCTATATGATGGTGAAGGAGATCTTCAGCATGTCTCATGAAGACCCAGATTTCAAGCTGTTCATGAGCGAATACGACAGTCTCATCAGAGGAGTTACTGGAATTTGCCAGGAACGGAGTACTGGAAAGCTTTAAAGGTACATCTTTAAAGAATTTGTATCCTTATTTATAAGAAATATTATTGTAAATTTCATATCTGTTACTAAAGTCAAGGAGAAAGATACTTGATATCTTCTACCGAATCATCTAAGAGAGAACCGAGAAGTCTGTTGAAAACTCGAGCGCACAAAAGGATGACCTCCGTGATTGGGTGATGGAGAACACAGACTACCACACGCTCGGATTTGCGACATGATGCTGCACACGCTTTTCATCGGCTATGAAACGATCGCGACATCCATCTGCTTGGCCATTTACTTCCTTGATGACTGCCCTGGTGAACTTCAGCAGCTGAGAGTCGGTAGATCATGCTGCTTATTCTTAGGACATTATTTTGGAGACTACACATCATTTTGCTTCTTGTCGATTAGGAGGAGAATCTTCAAGTTGCTGCACTGAAGAGGCGGAAGGAGAGAGAAACCAAACGCTGGAGGACTGCAAGAAGATGGAATTCACCAAATGTGTAAGGTCATGAAACCAAGTCACTGAATAATGGAAAGTAGCAAATCTGATTTGCTTATGCACTTCTATTGATGTTACTGAAGGTTGTTATCAATGAGAGTTTGAGGCTTGGCAACATCCTAAGCTTCGTTCCAAATAAAACAACCGCAGATATCAAGTATGAAGGTAAATACTATACGATGCTCTATATTCATTTGAACAGACACTGCTCTACATTCATTTGCTCTTTGGTTCAGATTATGTGATCCCACAAGGTAGCAATGTTCTAGCACACTTAGATGCAGCTCATCTTGATCCTTCGAATTTCGAGACCCTACTTCTTTCAATCCTTGGAGATGGATGGTAAGTTTATTCACTAGCAGTAGCAAACTGAAGAAACCTTAAGAATTCTTTTCTGCTCCTGTAGAACTCAACCAACGCAATGAAGAACAAGTGCTTCGGATTCGGCAAAGGCCCGCGGATGTGTCCCGGGGGCCAGCTCGCGAGGTTGGAGATCACAGTGTTCTCCCACCATATTCTTCTTTAAGTACAATTGGGAGCTGTCAGAGACAGACCACCCTGAGCGTCTCCCTTCCCTCCATTTCCACAAAGGTTTACCTACGAAAGTTCAGGCCTTATCGTCTTGATCGTCAATAGTGTAACGTGACTGTTATCGAGGATATAAACACTTGAGTATATCCAAAGGTTTCGATATTATTGGAGAGATTTGGACATAAAGTAATGTGTTTATGCACGAGTTTGTAAGTTGATGCCTAGTGTTTGTAATGAAGAAGGTTGTCTTGTCCTTTTTCATTCACCATGTTTTGATTTCATTATTTATGAAAAACACCCTATGTTCTTCCTAATTTATCAAGACCATCCCTTAAATTCCTACATTTGGTAACTAGTGAATATTGGCGAAGATTTTTTGATTATATATAATTATGATATATAATACATCTTTATCTAATTTTAACCACAAAAAAGATAATAATAACATTAAACTTCATCTGTTATCCAACCCTAACATATTGTTTAATGAAGTTGTTTAAATAAAATGGCGGATTAGTTAACTATACACACTTAACATATAATAAGAAAATTATAGTGATATATTTCATGAAAAAAAGCTCAATGTTCTGGTCACTCTTTGAACCTTGACTTGACAAATAAGAACAGGAAGATTGCAAATATAACAAATCAGAATTTCTGAAAAAAAAATTTGACGTAATAGATAAATTATTATTGTCAATAAACAGTAGTTTTGAAAAGAGAATATTCTGAAATATTACATTTAGGAAATGCTATCATCCACGGAGGCATTATGTCATGATTAAAAAATTTTAAAAATTTGGAAGAATTACCAAAATTTTTTTATAAGTTCCTTATATTTTCAAAAATTTCTATTAATTTTTTATAACTTTTAAAATTTAGAATCAGCTCCTGGAGCATCAAACCTTGTTAATCGAAATATAAATTTATTATTATCTATAAATACTTTATTTTATATATAAATATTTTATGACGTATTTATGTATGAAATAAAATATTTATAAATAATAATAAATTCACAACTCCATTTAGAAATTAATTTTAAATTTTAGAAATTTTCTGGAAGTAATTAAAAATAGGGATGATTACCTATAACCTATTGTAATTAGCCTTAATTACTTACAACTCCCCCGGAATTATCCACACCTCCCTTTTCTCAAAATATTTACCTGCACCCTCTTGCTATTTAATCAAAATTTTCCCAAAAAACTTATTTTTTATTATTTAACACCTTGAAATTCGGTTTTTTACAAATAACACCCCAAAATTATTTCAATTTACAGAAAAGTCCCCGAAATTCGAATTTTTGCAAATAACACCCCGAAATTCTTCCCATTTACAGAAAAGTCCTCGAAATTATTGCGACGGCGGCAAGGGTGACGGCGGGAGGGGAGGCCGGCGGTAGGAGTGGAGGCCGAGGCACGTGGGACAGAGGCCGAGGCCGAAGTGCCGGCGCGCTTGCGTGCCAAGGCAGTTCGCACCCGTTGCCGGCGCACTGGCCTCGATCTTCGTCCCCAGACGGCCTCGCCCTCGACACATGGGCGCGGATGGCCTTGGCCTTGGCCATCCGCGCCGGCGTGCCGGCGCGCCGGTCTCAGCCTTGGCCGTTCGCGCCCGCGTGCCGGCGCGTCGGCCTCGGCCTCCACTCCTGCCGCCGGCCTCCAGCATCGCCGCTCACGCGCAGCCACCCTCGCCGTTGTCACAATAATTTCAGGAACGTTTCTGTAAATCGGAATAATTTCGAGGTGTTATTTGCAAAAATCCAAATTTCGGGGACCTTTCTATAAATCGAAATAATTTCAGGGTGTTATTTACAAAAAACTGAATTTCGGGGTGTTAAATAATAAAAAATAAATTTTTAGGGGTTTAATTATAAAAATAACCGAGGGTAAAATCGAAAATTTTGAGAAAATTTTGATTAAATAATAATAAGTAAATATTTTGAGAAAAAGAGGTGGGAGTAATTTCGAAAATTACTGGGTTGTAGATAATTAAGGCTAATTATGAGAGTTATATGTAATTATTCCTAAGAAATATCAAAAATATTAGGGGCTAATAAAAATTTTTTGAAATCTTTAGGAATTTTCTGATAATTTTTTCTAAAACTTTTCATAAATCCCTAATGTTCAGGGCTTTTTCAACAAACTCCCAAAACATGGGGGGTTTTTTTTTTTTGGCAAATATCTCGTTCAAGGAATGGCTTTTGCAGCGCGGGACATAGCAGAGAAGCCGGCGGCAATGTGGCCGCCGCCGGAAACACGCCACTTCTCCACGCGCAATCAGCGCAAAGGTACACAAATCCACAGCCTTCTCTTTGTTTCTCTCGTAGTAAGACACTGTGGAATCCTTGCTTGATTGCAGGGAAGTCCAAGAAGGGCGGGCAGGGTCTGCACCCAACGCCTTCTTCAGCACCGGCTCCTCCTCCTTCGGCTCCGCCGGCTCCGGCGACGCCTCCGCCGGCTCCTCCTTCTAACCTGTTCCCGCGGTACTCCTCTTCCACCTCCACTCCTCTCCCTCCTTCCATGCCCAAGAAGCGGTTTTTCAGGCGCGCCTTGCCGTTCCTTGTCACTGCCGTAGCCGGAGGTTGGGTTTTCTTTTGCTTTCTTTTTTCATTTCGTGGAAATCAGAAAAGTTTACGCTTTGTTTTTTTTTTACTGGTTATTGGAGATTGTTATGAATGTGGATCTTTGGCACCTACAAACTGTTTGTAGAAATGCCTGAATGATGTAAACTGGATTGTTCGGGGTCCATCCAGCTTATATCAGCTCGCTTTCATCAATTTTTTGCAGAAGGCCAATTTTTGAAACTAGCGTAAAAGCATTCTTTGGTGATATTGCAGCTTGCTAGACTTCACCTTGGATGCTATAGCGTAGAGCACACAGTTTTGGTCCTTCACTCACATAAATGTGCTGATTTGTGAAGTAATTAGGTCGAAACGGTAATCCTTTTTATGCTGCTGTTAGAAAACAAATTTGCGCTTTCTTTTCAGCTTAAAGATAATACTTCTGCTGAAATTTGGACTACGCTCTTGTTATTCATTATTTTTAAGTTCAAAGGATGTGAACTAACATGGGTGCCTCCCCCGCGGCGGACTAGCCACGGGTGGACTCACCGAAGCACTGTTCAGAACAATGAGAGCTAAACTTCAAGGCTATAGTAATACAATCAATGTATGATTCTGTCAGTATTTTAACTAAAAGTTGTTATGCAGCTTATATGCTTTGGGGAAATTCATGGAAAGAGGTGGTAGAGAAGGGTGGAGGAACAGGGGAAGAGGTTTCTTCTGTAAAAGCTGAGACCATGTGAAGGATAATTCATGGAAATCCTTCAGCTTCAGCTTTCACCACTATTTTTTGCAATTGTTATCAAAGAAGAAAGGAAAGCCAAACCTGATGACTGTTCAGCAAAACAGCTACTTGATTCTGTGCCATCCATCCAAGCATTTTGAATAAGTTTGTACTGCAGACAAACATGATTCTGGGTTTAAATGTTTTATTCATGTCATTAATATTGCTTTGTCTTCATCTGAAGACTGAGGTGCAAATACTTTTGTAACTTGGCAGGAGTGCTTCTCTCAATAAATCAGCATTTAATTACTTATTTTTGCTCGTACATTACCTCAGCTCTGATTTGTCTCTCAGTCATTTTCTTAAAAGAATCATGGTGAATGACTATACTTCTCCCTGTCATTTGCTAAATTAGGTTGCCAAAATTTGTGAATGAAGCTGCTATCAACCAAGCAAGTTCTTAGTTCCTGGGAGTCTGACATGCTATGCTAATATTAAGCCTTTACCTTTTAGAATTTTTTTTTTGATTTACTTATGAAATGATAGTCTATTGTGTTTCTAAAATTTTCCCTAACAATAGAATGTCATTGGATCCTAAGTTTGCTTTTCTTAATTCTTGAACTCTGGTAATTGACCTGTAAAACTTTAAATTCCTGAAATATCTGGCATCTGATATTTTTATTTTTTTCTTGGATTGGAATTATTTGACAGTTGTGGGATAAGTTGATTTCATTTCATGTGATATGTTGTGGCCTTTGAAATTGAGTTGGATACCCTTATCAATTGAGAAGTATAGTGATGGCCAGAGAATTATATTGAATCAAAGCAGGAATAGCTAATAGCAGATTTAGCTTCAATTTTATTTCTTTTTTATCCGTGTTAAGATCTGATTTACTTCCAGCAATGGTTTTGCAAACTGCTATAATTGTTCTGAGCTCACCTTTTCTTTTGTAGAATTGGAGGTGAAAACCTGACAAGCACTTCTGGATTCAAGTCTTATCTTGGAGCAGACTGGGTCAGCCCATTGACATCTCTACACATGTTCTATGGGTACTATCCTTTCTCAGGCTGGATACTTTAATTGATTATGATTTGTCAAGTGGTCATCATCAAAAATCAAGATGCTGGCAAATAATTGAACAACTTAAGATTCGTGTTGCCACTTAGGGACTAATAACTTGCTTGCATCATTTGTGAATGCTTCTTACTGTTCCTGAAAGGACCAAGACTGCACCAGAAATATCCATCATGAATCAGCATTCAAAGTTTCAATCTCGGTCACATCCCTATCTGTGGCAATGCAATAGATGCCACAGCTGATTGAGATAATCTAAGGAGAGAGAGAGAGAGAGAGAGAGAGAGACAGAGATGTGGCTATGATTTGGCACCAAGTCAGAATCAGAAATCTCCTCTTCTTTCCATTATTTATCTTTGTCCGTATAGGATTCGAAGACTGGGGGCGTGTGCCTTCAACAACCACTTAATTGGATGGCCATGGAAAATATCATTCTGCTTCTGTGATGACCTTAACTACATTTTTTTCATATGGTATTTCTTTATTGCTCATAATTCTTCTTTATGGTGAGTGGAGAGTAGAAGAGAATTCGCTGTCACAAGTTATAAGGTGCAGGACTCAATTGTAGAGTATGCCACATCGAATCAGGGGCCCATGCTCTCCCATCTCTTCAGTTCATGCAATTGAGTGCTCATGCATTGTGTATTAACTAGTAACCATCCCTGTGATCCTCAAATTTAATCTGATCCCTTAGATCATTATACCTTCTTATACATCTATATCTTATGACTAAACATTTTGTTATCTCCCATGTTTCTTGTGTCCCTTGTGTTCAATGTGAGTACACGTTCTTGATAATTTTAAATATAGACTTGAGGGGCATTGAAGCAACACATGCCAAGCAGCACAATACATAATGACAGAATGTGGTTTTATTGAGTTTGATTTTTGGTACTGAGATTTGATTTTTGTTTGGCATCCTTGCCTAAACACAGTGTAGCCACAAACATGAATAGGAATGTTATTGAGCTGTAGGTTTTTGCTCAGATAATGTCTAACAGCAAAAATCCTTCAACCTTGCCTCTATTTGGTCCTGAGGGGTCAGGAACAAGAACAACTAGCCTTTCCTCCATTGAACTTCGTGAGGCAAAAGCATTTGGCCTTTCTGGAGCTTGATTTTTAGAGGTGCTTAGAGCGCCTCACTGGCTCACTGCATAGAGAGAACCTCAGAAAATTCTCAATTCTTATAAAGCAGGAACACAAATGAAAAGAAAAAAGGAACAAAAAAAAACAAAAGAAAAAGGAGTGATCTGACAAGCCTTGTTCTTTTCACTGTGGAAAGCAAATCCAGGAAAGATTAAGCTTTATGGGGGTCAAGTTGCTATCTTTGTCCCTTTGCCTGTTCTTGTCTTAAATGCTTTTTGGCAATACTAAGAAATTATAGAGAAATCACAATGAGGAAGTATCCCCACAAACATCATTTCAGTAGTTATCTAATTCCTTGTGGCATTTGAACTTTTAGCTATATTTTGGTATGTATGAATAGTGAGTTGGCATCTTTGGAATGTTATGAATAGTTGTGTTGTACTTTTTTCCTTTTAACCTTCCCTTTTGTGCTATGTAGTCACTCCCATGATAGGAGGGCTTCACCTTCACGTGAATTTCCACTAGCTCTCTTAACCTCTTCTGTAATTTTTCTTTTTTCTTAGTTTTTTTCTGTAAAAGTATTTTTACCCTGCCAACAGTATTCGATCAGTCCTTGTTAGGTGCCTTCTCCCCTCTTCTAACTATTCTATCGGCCCTCTATTTGCTAGATATAGACTTGTCTTCTGATCTTTCTCCCCATCTCCATGACTCCATTTTTCCCTCCTATTGCACTCCATGGTGAAGAAGATCAAAATGATTTGCATCAATTGAATCCAAACGCTTATTCATTCCCATGCACCATTTTCTACAACTCGGATGATCAAGGAGCAAGTGATCGCAATAATTGCCATCATCTTCACGATCAACAGGAGGTGAGGAACATGCTTATAGATTATTTGTTTGTTGATATCCAGTTGGTGGAGGAATCATCTTTTAGAAATTCTTCCTGGATCCACTGTGTCAACTTGTGATCGTCCACAAAGCTATTGTGAAATCATGTGATCATGATTAAATATATGTGGCGGACCTTCTTTTTCATACAGTTTACTATCAATGGTCTTGTAACCATAGTGCTTCTTGCAGATCAATGATGACTTCTTGTTCCAAGCTCCAAGCCATCATCCCCTACAATCATATCAAAGCAGTATAAAAGGTAACAGTACCGTTGAAGGATCATTGTGTGATCAATATGCTAGGATGGAGGAGGATCCACATGGATCAGCTACGTGGATGTATTCCAAGATGAGGATCATGAGAAAAATGATGAGTCATGACAAGATCATAGAGAAAAGGAGAAGAAGAAACATGCAAGCGGTGGAAAATCAGCAACCTAATCATGACAGCAGCAACAATTCTCTTACGGCTGCCATTCGAGTCTGCTCAGATTGCAACACAACTAAGACTCCTTTGTGGAGGAGTGGACCGAAGGGTCCAAAGGTTTCTCTCTCTCTCTCTCTCTCTCTCTCTCACAGACAGACACACACACACACACAACCTAGCTGAATGATCTAACTATTGATATTCATATATATCTCTTTTTTTGCATGGTGCAGTCACTGTGCAATGCATGTGGAATAAGGCAAAGAAAGGCAAGACGAGCCTTGGCAGCAGTGGCAGCTATGGAAGCTGGTCTGATCTCCAGCAACAGAATTAATGAAGTACAAAATGAGGAGTCGAATGTGGGTCGCACCATGCCGTTCAAGAAGCGGTGCAAACTCATAAACACCAAGCCTGCTCAGAAGAAGACTTGCTTCAATGACATCTCCATGAGTTTCAGCAAGAACACACCTTTCTATCCAGTTCTCCAGCAGGATGTAAGAGATGCAGCTATTTTGCTCATGGCTCTTTCTTGTGGTCTCATTGGTAGCTAGAGATGGCTTGAATTGCCGACTAGGATAGTTACTTCCGTTCGGTAGCAGCTCAACTGATGAGTTCTAGTTTGAATGAGCATGTGTTTGTGAAGAGGGGCGTGCAAGGTGAATAAGCTGAAGGCTGATAAACTTGGTTTGTTCTATTCAAGAATAATTCTCATTAGAGCATGCTATGTTGTTTGAGATGGTTTTGAATAGAAATATGAACCTGCATCACAAGTTCTGGTTGAGAGTTTCACATCATCATACAGGAGAAATTTTTTTTCTTCTTTTTCTCTTTGCATTTACTTTATTCCATTTCAATATACTGGCAGAGGTTCATGCCTAATCCAGGTCTCCTCTTGGCTGGTTTTCGAAGCACGGGCTGTTTTGCTACTTTAGAAGCCTATGGGCTTTTGTTGGATTTTTTTATTTAAAAAAAAAAAAAAAAAGAGATGTCTCCATCCGGCTCAATCCAATCGGTTCATAAATCCGAAGGCTGATGTTGGCTCATACAATGGAGTAGATATCAGGTCTCAAGACTTTCGGGCAAGTATAAGATTGTGAATGAATGTTAATAAGAATAGCACTGATACCATCATTCAAGATTTGCCGCGCAAATACCAACAGCTCTCTGTACTCATCAGCTCCTTCGATTCTCATACTCTTGAAAATTGATGTGAAAATTGATTTTTCAATCGAATTTTTAAATACAAATTGATAATTGAGATTGACTAAAATAAATAAATATTGATTGAATTGTAGTTGCCATGGAAAGAATTTATGCGGCGACTCATGAAGTATACAAATTGTGAATATATTTTTTTATTTGGAACATTTTTATCGGACAAAATCGCAGCCATATTCGGATTTGAATCCAGATCCAAATGTTAATCTATTGGCCCATTGATTGGGCCCTGATTTGTTTGATTGGACCACACATACAAAAACGCATTGCGGGTAGCGGATTCCGCGATCGTGTTGTCGCCATCCGATTGGTGTTGCTTGGTCCCACACTGTTCCTGAAAAATTAGATTAGTTGAATGCCAATAATGCCTTCGGGGGTTAAAAATGTCAAATTAAAATAGTAGATTAAATATTAAATTATATGAAAAACTTAGACCTATATTTGAGTTTTTTCAAAATACAATTTATTAGGAAAATTCAACAGTATTGAATCCAATCAATATAATAAGTTGGATTTCAAATTATCTAAAAATCTAATTTAATGGAATATAAATATTTTCTATTATATATATATTAAATTTTATTTATTTAATTATCCAATGTAATAATAATATATCATATTTAACATCATAATGTAATCCACGTTTATTTTAAAAAATAATACATACTTTTTTGATGAAGTGAAATTTTTCTTTTTTCTAATCTAAACAACTAAACATCAAAATCAAAGAAGCTTCCTCAAATTTGCATCTCCATGGTTTCCATCCTCTTGTCCACACCCTGCATTTGTTGTTTTCCGAGGAATCCGCCACTTCGGTTGATGAGTTCCCCTGCGTATTTCGCTTCCAACCCATGTTTTTCCATGACTTCCAGGGCTGATGTTGACTTCCATGATTTTTCCCGGAGTTTGTTGGCAGAGTGGCTAACAGCATTCAAATCCTTTGCATTTTGACCATTTTCTTTGCTTTTTCCGATTCCCTTTTGCTTTGCCTCAATCATTTTTTTTTAATTTCATTTTAGCCCCATTAAAAAAAATTAAGATCTCTTTCCATCATGTCAACAAATATCCGGCCTTAAATGCAAATCGCGATAAGATTATGGGTTCATTAGAATCAAGGTCAAGCTTGGTTTAAACGGATAAAATTGATTAGTGGACTGGTTAGCAACCAAGAGCCACGTCAAATATCAACTTTTGAAGGCAATATGGTCATTTGCCCGACTCAAGCATCAATAAAATCCAACATATTGCTCACATATTCATCTCAATATAAAATTGAGATCTTATGTAATTTTTTTCATAATTTGTGTAATAAACACAAAATGCAGGTCTTTATATGCAAAAACTCCTTAAATTAAAATATTTTTAATAAATAATTACCTATCTTATTGTGGATTTGTAAAAAATTACATACTTTATTACTATTAAAAAATCATTTATCTTTTTATTATAAATTTACAAACAAATTATTTAAATTAAAATATTTTAAAAATATTTAATTTAATTTAATTTTATCAAGTAAATTATTTTTATTTGGTCATGTTTTTAACAATTGGTTTATAGTTTTTGACAATTGGAGAAAACTAGATTTTAAATTTTAAATTTCTAATTTCATAATTTTGGATAACTAATTTTATAAAAAATATAATAAAATAAAATTTTATATTAATTTTAATTTTTTAATCAAAGACTAACGAGCATAATTTAGATTTATATTAATTTTAATTAATTAAATTAAATTAAATTAAATTAATCTTAGATATATTTTAATCAAGTTGATTTTTTATAAATCTATACTATAACATAAGTAATTTTTTACTAATAATAATAAAATAAATAATTTTTTATAAATTTATGAAAAGATAAATAATTATTAGCAAAAAATTCTAAACTTTCTAAGTAATAAAAATGTAGAAATAATTAATAATTCCTCGAGGTGAACTCCATACCTCGGGCTTCAAAACGGCTAAACTGGCCTGCGTGCCGAAAATAATTTCCAGCATTTTTTATATTTTCCAATTCCCAACTATTATCCATCTAACTGGAAAGGCCTGGCCCATCAACTGTTCGGGAAAATGCCCACACCACCGTGCTGCTACCGCAAACCGCCGACTCTTTGGCTATTATACTCAATTAAGCACTACAAATTTGGTGTTTGTTTAATGGCTCAAACAACGTTACATTTCCCCTTGAGCAACACCTCGAACATTTGGCTCGATACATCAATCAAATCAACAAGGAAAGGAGCATCATCTAGCTTTCGGTGTCAAATCACGCAAAAGCAGGACAAGAACATGCACATCAAAGTTAATGCCCCTGTGGCCAAAGAACGCACGGGCATTTCGTCGAACGGAGCCTCTCGGAAGGGAATTGGCTCCCTCGGAGGCCCACGCTTGACGTGTGTTTTAGATGTTTCTCTTTGTTCTCATTGATCCCACGTAACAGTCCCTGGGCTCTAGCCCCCGGTACCGTCGCGTTTCTCTTAGGACGGAAGCATCGCTCTCCAAAACAGGGGTCTGAGGTCGTTTATCTCCTAACACAACGCACCAGCATGCAACTTAGGGAAACCAGAAGGATGGCATACTAAAATGGGGAGCCACTTGCGGGGTGCTCCAGCAATAAAGAGGGTGGGCTGGCACCCTAAGTTCTTTTTGTGGATTGGATTGGCTTGGCATGATGATGATGATGATGATGGCGATGATGATATGATGGTGGCGATGATGATGATGGGTGGTGGGTTGGGATCTTAAGTACTGAATGGACGTGCACGAGGTGCCACCATGTCAATCATATAACATGCATCCATTTTCATATGTGAAAAATCATCTGTGGGGGCTATATCTTCTCCCCTTCCTTTTGCTAGCTTCTTGTACTTTTCCTTCTCGAACTCCAAGTTCGCATACATATCTTCTCTCTCTCTCTCTTTCTCTACACTCTCTGAGATTCCTCTCCTCGTCGTCGTCCTTATACATATGTATAGAAGTTATATATCGAAAATATGTACAACATGAGCAATATGAGTTTGTTCACGGTGTGCTTGGCCTTCGTGGCTATGTTTCTGATCTTTTGCAAGAGTCGGACAGGAAGAAGGGCGAGAGCTAGGCTCCCCCGAGGCTCCCTCGGCTGGCCGATGGTCGGAGAGACGCTTGAGTTCGTGTCGTGCGCCTACTCCCCCCGGCCCGAGAGCTTCATGGACAAGCGTCGACTGCTGTAAGTCTCTCGATGATCGTCAAATCTGGTGTTCCCAGGAGTTTTTCTCCTGACATGGTTGCAATTTGGAGGAACAGGTACGGGAAGGTGTTCAAGTCACACATATTCGGCAGCCCGACGATCGTCTCGACGGACGCGGAGGTGAGCCGGTTTGTGCTGCAGAGCGACGCCAAGGCCTTCGTGCCATCGTACCCCAAGTCCCTGACGGAGCTCATGGGCAAATCGTCGATCCTGCTCATCAACGGCGGCCTCCATCGGCGAATCCACGGCCTCATCGGCGCCTTCTTCAAGTCACCGCACCTCAAGGCGCAGATCACCGCCGACATGCAGTGCTACATGCAGGAAATGATAGCCGGCTGGAGGACCGGCCAGATCGTCTACATCCAAGACGAAGCTAAACACGTACGATTAACATCTAATCTTCGTCATTAATTAGTGTTTTCCGAGTTAAATCATAGCTCAAACGCATGTTTTCGGCGTCTAGATTGTGTTTCAGATACTGGTGAGAGTGTTGATAGGGTTGGACCCTGGAGAGGAAATGCAGTTTGTGAAGCACCAGTTCCAGGAATTCATCGCCGGATTGATGTCTTTGCCCGTGAAGCTCCCCGGCACTAGACTTTACAAGTCACTTCAGGCAAGTGTACCTTCTGTTTTTTTTTTATTAACTTTCCTCGGGAATTGCATCTCTTCTGCTGCGCTCTCAGTGATTCGACGTATGGTTCTTCAGGCAAAGAAGAGGATGGTGACGTTGGTACAGCGGATAATCCAGGAGAAGAGGAAGAGCGATGGCGAGAGCGAGAACCCACCGAAGGACGTCGTCGACGTATTGCTGAACGACATGGGTGATAAGCTAACGGACGATCTGATATCCGACAACATGATTGATTTGATGATACCCGGAGAAGACTCCGTGCCGATCCTTGTGACGCTAGCGATAAAATACCTCAGCGATTGCCCGATTGCCCTCAAGCAAGTAGAGGTAACAAGAACGTTTGTGTCTTACGTTTTGCCTCGTCTTCTTCAGATCTTTAACATTTTTATTGCATTGATAGTACTTTTGTGGGGTTAGAGTGGATTAAAAAAATGGAGAAGGGAACAAGAGATCAGAGGGAATAATCCTCAAGGCCGGAGGAAGTGATGCTGTTTTGTTTTATGTTTTCTACTTAGCGGCATGTCTTGTCTTTGTTTAATTTAGTACTGAAATCTTTTGGGTTGGAATGAGAAGATTGACACTTTTTCTGTGAATAATTTGATAAAGATAGCGCTTGTTAATTGTAATTATTTAATCTATTAACATAATTTGTCGTTGTAATCTAAACATGAGCAGGAGGAGAACTTGCAATTGAAAGGGATTAAGTCTCAATTAGGGGAAGATTTGGAGTGGAGAGACTACTTATCCTTGTCATTCACACAAGATGTGAGTTTGGTAACATAAACAATTGCAATTAACATTAATCATTGATCAAACAGGCTTCTATAATGTTTCATTAAACAGGTTATAACGGAGACACTGCGGTTCGGTAACATAATCAGCGGCATACTGCGGATGGCAATGAAAGACATGGAGATTAAGGGTCACTTAATACCGAAGGGATGGTGCGTGTTCACCTACTTCCGCTCGGTTCACCTCGACGAGACGCTCTACGAGGATGCTTACAACTTCAATCCATGGAGATGGAGGGTAAGATTAAGTTCAAATAAAATAAAAAGTGATTAGCGTAGATCATTAAGGATGTGTGGCACTTTGTTTTTGTGTATGGGACAGAACAAGGACACGAGTACTTATGCGTTCACACCATTTGGGGGTGGCCAAAGGCTGTGCCCGGGGCTTGATCTGGCCAGGCTGGAGGCTTCCATCTTTCTCCACCACTTGATCACTAACTTCACGTAAGTGTCATGAGTAATCTTTTGTTTAACTTCTTAATTACATGTCTTGCAATGACAATTTGATGGCTATCTGTTAAATAACTTGCTAAATTCGAAGAAATCTGGAACTTTTTTTCGTTTTAAAAGCAGAAGAATCTTACAACATGCGACAAATAAGGATCTTTGTCAAGACACGAAATTAATGCGGAAAATGACTTGCATGAGATGTGAAAGTTACATCTACCTACTTGAGTTTAGGTGATATAATTGTCGCAATTAGGAGGTTTAATATGAGTTAATTTTGTAGAGCTCCATGAGAGCGAATGCACTGTGTTCTCGGGTGTCGGTGCTCTGCGTTCCACTAGACCAAAATGGTAAAATCCATCGAAAAGAAATAACAAGCGACACATTTACCACGAAATCCACACCAAGATCACGTGGACCTACCTTGTTCAGTGGCATGCGCGCACTATGTGGACCATGTGCACGTGCGGGCACGACACACTGCTTGTCATCTTCTAGCGCGAGAACAAAGCATTATTCGTGTCCTGTAATATAGAAAGATTTAAATTTTTTTTGGAACATCAGTACATCACCTTACTCCAACTGTTTTTGTACTGCAGATGGGTGGCGGAGGAGGACCACGTAGTGAATTTCCCGACGGTGAGGATGAAGAATCGGATGCCCATAAGAGTCGAGCAGAGAGAGCCATCGTAGAGAACAGACATCGGACCACGGTAGAATCTAATAAGTGCAGAAGTTAAAAATAACAAAAAAAAAAAAAAAAGAAGAAGAAGAAGAAGAGAGGCGACATGCACACGTGCGGGGCAGGACGGAGGACAAAAGGCTGAGGATTTTTATCGTGATTCACACGGACTCCTCCTACAAAGCTCGCACAGTGTACGTGTTTGTGTTCGTAGGGCACTGCACTGCACGTAGTCACAACAGCACAGTCCCCAACAAGATGAAAGGGACGAGGAGTAAATGGAGAGTGAAGGGAAGAAAGGTGCGTCAAACGGTTGACCGAGCTGGTTGACCGGGTTTTAGGGTGTGGCCTTTTGTAGGGAGCGGTATAGGGGAGGTGGGGGGCATGGGGGAGGGCTGAAGGGATGCTATATTTGTGAGCTGGGGAAGTGCATCAATTTTGGCATCTCTTCTCGCTTTGAGGTCCTTTGTTTTTCTGTGCCAGTTTTGGCAGAAGGGATCGTAAATCATGTAAGGGATGATACAAAGAGAATAGGCAAAGTATCTTCATCTGTTGTTGGTTGAGGCTTTTGAGAGGAGGGTGAGAAGGCAGGTCATTAATGGGTGTTGTTGAGCCCATTCATGCCATTGTCTTCTTAAAAATTAAGCTGCTCTACTGCTGTTGATCATGATTATAACACTACTCAATGGTTAGTGACTTCTTAGTGGAAGTGAAACAATTTTGGTGAACTTTGATCACGTATCATCACCATGCCCTTTGAATTCTTTGCAGAAAATAATGATTTTTTGTTAAAAGAGCAGCCCAACTAATTTAATTTCCGCTAATCTATGTTTTCATCTGCTAAAAATAAATTTAAATTTCTCCCACAAAATCAGGCACAATAATTTCACAAAAATAATAAAAGATGCCTGATTTCACAGTGGGCGGGCATTCAAATCCAAACAGGACTCCTTTTGCTGTAGACGAAGGAAAAGAAAAGGACAATCATTTTAAGAAATCTATGCCACCTCACATGAGACATTATTGAGAGACGAGAAATCTGTCTTCCTTTCTGAGAATCAACTCCAACATCATATGCATTGATGTTAATGAATCAACCAGTCAAACCCATAAACATAAAAGTTCTTTTCTTGAAAATAACTTGGATAAAGGGGTATACATATTGGTGTGTTGATATCTGACGACGTCAGACTATCCTATTTCCAATTGATACGTGATATGTTGATGAGAACATATTTACAATATCTATCTGACAGATTGCTTCTGCTGCAAAAATACTTGATGTCAAGCGTAATGAGATGAAAACGGCTAGCCATGTCAATAGATGCAAAACAAATATAGCATGTAGTAAATCAGTATAACAAATTCAATGCAAGCATAATGAACAGATTTTAACTTTGTTCGTCGAAAGAAGCAAAGATTGTAGAAGTATGGGCCATGGCGACTGGCCAAACTAGGGTTAGAACCCTACATTCTTGATGTTTCAGGTCAACGAAGAGGCAGGTTCTTCTACGTTCATTTTGCACTTCGAGGGTTTCCAAAGTGGTCGCAACCAAATCTACTTGGAAATGGTCCCCCAAAGACCTCACATGAAGTACGGCATATGGCATTTACTATGCAAGAAGAAGTGCGTAATTTCTGTCGCAATTGTATAGTTCCAATTTCCATATGGAATTGAGGCCAAGTCTAGAGACAATGATGTTCTAGTTTGAACGTGGGTTGTCTGATTGACTGATGAAGAGATGGCGGGTGGGGAATGCATCACTTTGCTTTACGTGGACGTGATGTCTCAACTTTTAATGATTTTCTCTCAATTATCAAATTAGATAACGGATTGGCAACGAACAACCGATACACAATATCGCACTATTGCGAGCATTATCACGAGAAATAGTGTTTCATAGTCTAAATTCATAAAATTTTACATATAAAGAAAATATAATCATCAAATTAATATTTGTCATGACAACGAACAATCTATCTATATTTTTTTTTTAAAAAAAGAAAATTTTGATGAATTTTTATGTAAAATGTGAGACGTGGATGATTGAAAGCGGCGGGCGAACCTTTTGACTGAGAAAATGCAAGTGTGATGCGGCGGCATCAACCAATAGCTTCGAAAGGCCACCACCAGAAATGACATGAAGAAAAACAAAAGAACATTAATTTGGGTAGAGAGAGAGAGAGGGGGCTCAAAAACTGGGAAAATGAAATTATTTAAAAACGAATATCCTCGATATGCAAACTCGCCCGTGTTTACATCAGTAAACGGGCCAGGCCAGGATTGAATGGGCCTTCTGTTTCTTTAACAGGATGGACTTGCGTCAATCCCATCACAGCTTAGGCTTGTCCAAACTGGCCAGCTCATTTAAGGGCTAGGCTTCCATGCGCCCACCATATGCCTTCAACAAGGCCAACCCACCCTAGCCCAGCCCATTTGACAAGACCTGAGCAAATCTAGAGATTCCAAACAGCTAGAAAATTACATCCGTGCAGTCAGAAAATTACACTATTGTTGTAGGTAGAACAAAACCTGAGGGATTCTCCCTGTCAAGTAAATTTTAAAAAATATATTTTCATACATGCTAAAAGATCATCACCTACCTCAGTGTATTACCTAGCATTAAGAAAGTCTTTGGATGAACAATTTTGAATTCGTCAGGAAAAAAAAACCACAAACTAAAAACATACATGGGTTTCCATTGTACAAAACAACTGTTAACAGTTGCAACAGTGGAGGCACCATCTCCTATCAGCTCCAAGAGCGGCCACCACCAAATCCTCTTCCTCGATCCCAAAATCCTCCACGTCCTGCTCAATAAATTCATTCCCACATACCACTTATGGGTGAGGCAGAATTAAAACAGGACAACTTAACAAAGTAGAGCAATCAAACACCAACAAGCATGCCTATTGATACTAAGTTCAAGACAAAATTACCAACTAGGCCCTTGATTGACGATCTCTCGCATTATTTCAACCTCATATACTTCTAAGATCACCCATTTGTTCCCAACTGAAAGAGTTGTGGAACTTGCATTCATTTTCCTGTATTAGAAACCAATTGTTATTGTGGCTTTCCCATTTTCCTTCTAGTAGTATGTGCATTGCTTATAAATGACAATTACTCAACCGTGCTGAGATCATGCTTATTGTTTGAGCATGGCAAAACGGGCAATTTAGAGGGTCTAAAAAAGGAATAACTCTTAGGTAAATTAAAGGAATAAAAAGTTAGCGTATACATCTGGGCAGATAGGTTATTTCGAAAAAGAATGCAGATAAGGAATAATTCCATACAAGCACCTGAAAGTTCCAAATGTTCCATGACACTATGAAAGTTCACTAATGCCAAATCAATCCCTTTTATTCATTGTTTTCAGACATATCAAACCTCTGTGTTTGTTAAGTTCATCTGCTGCTTTGAGGGTAGATTTGGAATTAGCGAAGTGAATTTCAGAGAGATATATGGAATTACCAGAACTTTCAAGAAGTAATAAGGAAGATGTCCCTTCCAAGAATATTGTGGAATAAAAGCAGCAAAGCTCCATGCAGGCCACTGTATAATGCCTTAATTTTAGCAATTAGAAGCCATTATTACTATGAGAGTGCACAAAGATTGACAAACCTGGAGGGGGAGGTGGGGGGCCTCTACCCATTGAAGCAAGTTCAGGACTGATTTTCTGCCCTGCTTCCTGTAATATATTAACAAGGTCTTTTGCAAATCTGGCATTAGCTGCAGTAAAGAACGTATATGCTGTTCCCTTGGCGCCAGCCCTCCCTGTTCGACCAATACGATGGACATAATCCTCCAACGATGAAGGAAAATCATAGTTGATGACATATTTCACATCCTTCACATCTGGATAGTCATAGGTCCGAAGGAATTCTCAGCATTGGGCTGAAAGATTTGCATGAAGATTTTGTTCATAAAACACATTACCTAAGCCACGAGCAGCAACATCTGTGGCAGTCATAATAGGGCTCTTTCCAGCTTTGAACTCTGAGAGGACCCAATCCCTTTCAGCTTGGCTTTTATCACCATGGATTGACAGAGCAGGCCAGCCATCTGTCCTTAGCTGTCATGTTATCTGGTCACAACCTTTCTTGGTGTCCATGAATATCAAGATCCGACTCCCATCCATAATATCCTCCAGTAGCTTGACTAATCTGAAAATCAAACATGACACCATGAGTTTTCAGATTTTAAAGGGAACACAAAATAATCACAATGTGGGACATCCTACTTGTTATATTTTTGATTTTCTGATACAATCTCAACACGCTGATGAATTGCATGATTAGCTTTCAAGTCTATGGAACCGATAATCACCTGTGTAAGGACAGCAACAGATTCTGTCAGAGGTCACAGAGATGACAAGAAAATGAACCCACTTGTGCACCAGCTGTCAGCAACTCTTACCTTGTATGGGTTGTAGAGGAATTGTCTCGCAAGTTGTTCAACTTCCTTAGGCCAGGTAGCACTCCAATAAAGAGTTTGACGGTCTGGGCGAATCTAGAAAATTGCGACAGATCAAATATGCTGTTAGCATAATATTTGCATGACATTAAGTTTCAGTAACAATGACATACATCTGCAGATTTTCAGGGTACCAGTAACATTCTGCTAGTTTTAGCACACCAAATAAATTAGCTTAATAATACTACAAAGACTAAGCTTTCTGGTCTCCACAACTGTTCCACATATTGAAATCCTCGATGAACATGGAAATATTTCAATGTTTGCTTGAGCAAAGGATTTTGTTGATCTCAACATACAAAAATAAGCACAACCTGGTAAATCTGGAAAATCTTCCACCAGCAAGAGCTCATAATTAACTACTTATCCATTTTAAGAGAGCAGGTATGGCTTCTTTGAATTATTCAATAGACATAGAGAAGAAATTTCATTCATCAAAGAGCAACTGGAGAAGTTCAGCTCATCAAAACTAACTGAACACAATAAATGCTCTTCAACAGGTTACAAAGTTACCGTGGGTTGTTAACAAAAAGTATTGAAATTAGAAAGCAAATTTAGGATCACAAAAACCAAAAGTCAGGGTATCACATAAATGACTCGAGGAACTCATAACTTCTAATCCAACACAACTCGGATACATGTAACAAGTTGAAAAATAAGAAAGAAAGGGTCACCATATTTTTGTATGACTAACAAGAAAATATGAAGTTCATGTGACTCCAGCCACAGGATAGGTCTTGATCATCTATTCTGCATACCGGGAGCACAGGTAATTTCGAAAGTTACTGTAGCACAGGGGCATTGATCTAGATACCTCTTTAAACACATTGGGAAATAGCTCCTTGAAAAGAGATGATGAGTTCTCTATATGTACAATGCCACCCTGGCTACCAACAGGACATTGTGAATATCAAACCCATTTGAGCAAAAGATAAACATGGATCTATTATGTTCACGACCTAGTCTGAACTAAGGCAATTCAAAAGGAAAGATCTCTAGATTCTCCAACAAAAAGGGACTCACTCCACTGGAACAACTATGATGATAAACTATCATCAATGTCTCTACCAAAATGCCATCCTTATCTGGAAGCACATTCACATGAGTAACCACGCATAATAATGCTACAGTCCAACATTCTAACAGAAAATATCTACAATCAGTGTATTTGGAAGCCCCAAAACAATAAAGATCACATCTGGTGTAACATCGCCACTAGCTCACAAGAGACATGTGAGAATCAAATGCAAGAGTTACCAAGAGCAGAAACAACACAACCATATTAATCTTAAGTACTACACATAAAGGTTTGGTTGATGTCATGACATACAAGAACAGTTGTCAATATATTCTCAACACGACTTGTCCAAAAACAGAAACAAAACTTAAAGCACCCCAAACTCAAGAGAAAAAATTAACATACCTGGGATACAATTTTTCTAATCTGTGGTTCAAAACCCATATCCAGCATACAGTCAGCCTCATCTAGAACAAGATATGTTACTCTTCTTAGATTTGTATGACGCGACTCGAGCATGTCAATCAGTCGTCCTGGTGTAGCAATGATGATCTCCACACCTAATTTAAGAAACAATAAAAGTTAGCATAGAGAAAAAATAAAAGCTCGCATAGAAATACTTCCACAAATGCATCAAAGTATAATAAAGGACAGTGTGATGTAAATTTTACACTTCAATCACAATGCAATTCTTCAACAAACTAATCTTTTTCAGCCCAGCTCTCATCTCCCTCAGAAGACTTGTACGAAATTATGATATACATGGTCTCTGCTCAAAATACTCTAACAAATATACTAAAGGGAGAAATTTTCAATTATTTTCTTATGCATCATATTTCCATGTCTTCCTCAACATATCTAACAACCTAGGATATGGAGATCCAGGAAAGAAAATTTATTAGATCACTGTCACCAACCTCTTTGAAGGTCACGAACTTGTGGGCCTTTTGGTACTCCACCATATATACAAGTGTTTTTAATTTTTGATGAAGCCCCAAACTTAGTTGCTTCTTGCTGTATCTGGACAGCAAGCTCACGTGTTGGAGCCAAAACTAAACAGTTGGCCCATCACCAGGAGCTTGAAAATCACAAACAAAGTAAAACAGTAAGTATATATATGAGAGCATACAAAATGCTCGCCAAGAGATCTGAAAAAACATGAAAGACAGAGAAGGTAAAAAAGTTGCACCTAGAATTGGCTGAGCATTAACATGAACAATAGCAGGAAGCAGGTAAGCAAGTGTTTTTCCAGATCCTGTTTCAGCAATACCAATGAGATCACGACCCTTCAAAGCCATAGGCCAGCCTTGTGCTTGAATGGGAGTAGGCTCAACAAATCCAGCCTTACCCACTTCTTGCATAACATAGTCTGAAAAAATTGGATTTATAATTAAGTCATTTAACAAGCAAAAAAAAGAAATTGAAACAAAAGAGCTAAAACTGTTCTTTAGAGAAGATTGGTAAGCAGTAGACAAGGTAGAAGTGCAATGAGATATTCACAAGCAGCACCCAACGGATCCAACAAGCAGAAAGAAACTTAACAGGACTTGCCAAGAGAAACATCTTAAGGGAAGAGGTAGACATTCATTAAGAAAGAGCAAGCAGTCATAAGGTAAATGAGGTATAAAAAAATAACACAATCACTCCCAAAATATCAACAGCAACAACAGAAACGACATACACACTATAATGTTGTTGCAACTGCAATTCAAAAAATTAGATATATTAAGAAGCAGATCATAGACAAGCTTAACATTTGACTCTGGTTCCTATCTTTTATCTCTTGTTTTTGAGATAGCATATGAAATTAAGATACAAACATGACAAAATCTTTCAAAAGTAAGTTGCCAATCGATATCATACTTAATCTAGAAAATTCTATTGACAGACTTGTAGGTCCTGCATTGTGAACCAAATTTCATTGATCATCCATACTAACCAGTGAAGCGCACTGAATTTAGGATCATTCCTGTCTTGGAACAGTTCCCCCAGCAGGAATTCAAAAAATTAAGCCAGAAAAATAAGGGACTACCTGGGAACCCAATGTCGCGAAACTCCGTGATTGGCTTCGGCACATCCCGGCCCTCAACAGAGATCTCCCTTTTCCGGCGGTACTCCTCCGCCTCCTCTTGCGTCATGCTAGCCACGGAGGAGGACTCGGCATAGAAATTCTTCTCAAAAGGCGTCAGCCCTTCCAAATCAGCGCTGCCATCGGCGTCCCTCCTGCTCGACGACTCGAAAGCTCTCGAAACACCGCTGCCGAAGCTCACATCACTGAGAAAGAGCAAGAGAACCGAAGAATGAGTTGAAGAATCGAAATAAAGTTTAGGGCTACGGTTTCGGGGGTTACCTTCTGCGCTCGCGGTAGGAGCCGGGGTCGCCGGCACGGCTATCGTGGCGGCTCATGCTTGTCCTCTTCTTGTCTCTCGGGAGTTATTGTTTTCCAGCCGAATGCTTTTATCCGGTGGTGGATGTGTGGTGGTTCCCGCCCCAGAGCAGCGGGAAGGAGGAAGGAGGTGACGGCGCGGAGGTGGGAGGAGGAGAGAGCAGTCAAGCGAGTCGAGGGCTCGGATTTGAGGAAATTTGAGGAGACGCATGGTGCAGGAGGTTTACGAAGGAACCTTTTTGTTTTCTTTTTTGATAATATTTTTGGTCTACATATAAATTTTTATAATTTTATTAAATTATATATATTTTTTAAAATTTAAAAATATTATAAATAATTTTTTACAATTTTATCAAATTATATATTATTTTTGAAACTTAAAAAATTGTATATAACTCATCAAAAAAATTTTAAATTACATATTTTTTTCTCGAAATTAAAATTTAATTTTTTTATATTATTGAATATATTGTAAAAATTTTTTCGTATATATATTTATCATTAGAATCAAAAATATTTTGAAAATATATATCATTTAATGTCATTATAAAAAAATAAAAATACTCATGATTTTGTTAAAAAATTTATATTTGTCATTATTACAAAAATCTCTCTCTTATTTAGTCGAGAGATTTATCTCATATTAAATTTCAATCTAAGATATAAAATTACTATTTTACCCTTAGTTGATTTAAACTAATTTCAATCTGATCTTAAATTAAATTTAAATATGAAATATAAAATAATAATTTTGCTATAACCAAATTTAAACTCGTTTCAACTTGATCCCAATTAGAACTAAAGCTTAATTTTGACCATATTTGAGGTTCGATATAAATCATATATTGAATTAGTTTTTATTCATATTCTCCATTATATTAATTAATTCATGATCGAAAGTATTTTTGTCTTTTACTTCAACTTAAACAATATCAAATAATATATGTTGTTTAAATATTATTGATTCTAACAATAAATTTACATCTGAATTTTTTTTTTCAATATATTGAGTAATCTAGTAAAAATTTATATTTTTAAAATTTCAATGAAAAATATATAATTTGGAAATATTTTTAAGGAGTTATATATAATTTTTTAAATTTCAAAAAAAATATGTAATTTGATAAAAATTTTAAAAATTATATATAATTTTTTAATTTTAAAAAATATATAATTTAATAAGATTTTAAGGAA
Source organism: Trichopus zeylanicus subsp. travancoricus (assembly GCA_005019695.1). NCBI lineage: Eukaryota > Viridiplantae > Streptophyta > Magnoliopsida > Dioscoreales > Dioscoreaceae > Trichopus > Trichopus zeylanicus. The sequence continues at coordinate 134,665 of RXID01014347.1, forward strand.
TTATATCCAAGGTAAATGTAAAATCAGAAATCAACGGTTGGGATTTACTGGGTTCCACAACTCAGAAATCGATCCGACCCGAGCCCAATCTCAACTTGTCCGCCCAAAACGGATCCGATCGACTTCCAATCGGGATATCTATGACCAGCATCGAGTGCCACATCTCGCCTCCCTTCACTCATCCGTATTCGAAAAGGGCCTCGCTATAAAAAGTGACCCCAAAAACGACCTCTCGGTGCACCACCATCTCTCTTTCCTGCGATGAAGCGCTCCTCCTATCAATGGCCGGCGATCAAAACCTAACCCTCCTCCTCCTCCTCCTCTCCGCCCCCATCTCCCTCCTCCTCCTCATCGCCTCCTGTCGCCGCTGTCACCGGCGAAGCTTCAAAGGAATCCACCGGCCGGAAGCTCCCATTTCGCTGCCTCCGCCGCCGCCGCCGCTGCCGCTGGAGGAGGTCGATGGAGGAGATTCTGGGCAGGACGGGGAGCATAAGATAAGGAGGAGGAAAGGGAGAAAGAAGAAGCACGATGGGATCGGCGGCGCGGCGGAATGTGGGGAGAATGGAGGGGGAATCGAGATTGGGAGTGACGAGAAGGGGCGATCCGGTGCGAAGAAAGATGGGGTTGATGAAAGTATGTATCCGTTCTCGTCGTTCGCAAGCGCGACGCAAAGGAAGATCAAGTTGCAGTATGACCAGCTGGTGAAGTCCAATCAGGCCAAGGCCCTCACAATGGCCCAGGTTTTCTCAAATTTCAATTTTTTTCTCAAAAATTTGCAGTTTTTGTTGTTGAATTGCCGTTTATCATTCGTTTATGTTACTCATGATAAAGAATTAGCAGTCAGAGAAATGTTATTTATGAGCTTTCGATGTCAACCTATTTGGCGAAGGGTTTAAATTGGGTTAGTATTGTGGTCGCAGTAGATTAGTAGGAGATTTCGACACAAAAGTATAGTTTAAATTGAAAGAATGTTCCATTCTTATCCCATATGAAGTTAGGATGTACCCATCCCTACACCGCCACATATATATCCATTATGCATTTCAGATTGGTCAAGTTTTATGTTCATAAGGTTCTTAGTTATTCTTGATTTTGAAGTTGATAGAAGTTGGAAAAATGAAATTTTCTTAGCTAGTGGATTTAAGGTCGTTGAGATGTGAAATTTCTTTGAGGTGAAAGACAATGCAAAAGCTATTCAAGAGTCAACATTTACACTCTCAAAAAATTTTCAAATATGAGTGGAGGTGGCTGCACCAATATGCTAACCAAAATTAGCTTACTTTTGACATCTTGGGTTTGAATCATAAACAAATTCTTTTGAAATTGATATTGTTATTTGGTCTTGTTATTGGTTTCCTTGCATGAGAAATAGAGTAACATTCAGTGAAACTGTTTGAGAAAAAAACATTTTGTGCCAGTGCTATCAAGGATTTAGTAATATTATTGGTAAGGATCTAAGATCTCTATATGACATGAACAAAAACATACGAAAGAGTATGTTGTGCCTATGTGTTGTTTAAAAGAAACAAATGTCTTTTCTATTATAAAAATGCTACTATTAGAATGACTCGAGATGTAGGTGACAAGTTAGACTGACTTGCTATTGATTGGTCAACAATCCAAAAATGAGCTGATCTCCAGAATATTCCAACTTGGGTTGAGATTAGGTCATATTATATGATCTGTAATCACTGTGGAATTGAGAAGCCATTTGACTTGATCTGTTCTTAACATCATATTTGGCATGGCTTGAGTTGAACAATTCTGTTGCCAGGTGGATTAGGTTGGAAGCATGACTTGATTTTCATTTGGTTTGGATCATGCTAGACATGATCCAATCTGATCTGCTAGCAACCTTATCTGATAGGATATGAGATGCAAGAGTTGGAGTAGATCATTTTGGAGAAACAAAAGTATTTTGTTGAATTATTTTCCATTGATAATTCTGTAAATTTGACTAGCTATATATATGAAATTTCAAAAATCTTGGTCCAAAATTTTGGTGTTATTTCTAAATTTGATTGAATGTTTTTCCTAGATTCTTCTAATATTAAGCTTTCAAGTTGAATATTCACTCAAGTTTTACTAAGTATTGGTCTTACCCAAGTTTTGGTGTTTTTCATGATATTAGTGTTTGGGATTACCTTTAAAAATTTAACTTTGGAACAACCTAAATATGTATTTCTGAAGCTAATAATCAGATTGGCAATCCACTTGTTCTTGTTGCTGTTTTTTTTGTTTTCCAGTTCTATCATTTTCTATGTATTTTTTGTTCTCATGTATTATATGTTGGAGAACCATCACCACTAGGATGGGAGTCCGTAGAAATTAGAATTTTTCTGTGTTTATTTAATCATGTTAGCATAAACTGAATCATCTTTGACACCCATTTATTCAGGTTGGTCAATTTGTGAACTGCCTAGTTGAGGCAAGAAATGAGTTGCAGCACAAGTATGTTTTCCTTTGACAAATGTCATTTTTCTTTTCTGCACTATACTGTGCATTGAGACTGATATGAAAATACATTATACTTGTTCCGTTCAACAGATCTGACGTCATCAAAAGGAGTTTTAAAATAAAAAAAGCACTACTATTGAAAGCAGATAGATCTTCATTTGATCGCCTTTGCCAACAGGTCTTGTGATCAGCTTGCTCTTGAAATTTTTTACTTGAACCAGTTTTGGTCCTCATGCACTCCATTCAAAAATGTTGAAGAATATGAATGCTTGTGTCTGTGACTGCAGTTATACAAGTTAGAGGCAGAACATAGAAGACTAGAGGAGGATGCAGCTGTTTATAATTTGCTACAAGAGCAGCTTAAACTCTCACCTGCATATAAGACTGTAAGAATTCCTGTTTATTGGTGTTTTAGCCATGTAATGATGCTGTTTTGTAGTTACCATAAAGTCTCTCTCATTTCTCTTTCTCGGCTTAGATGCTTGAACTTAGTACAAGCATAGAGCTGAAAGACAAGTTGGACCAACCAACTGAATTTGCTGACATCTCATTTGAGGAGTTTCTTGCCCAGGAAAAAAAAGATTCATTCTGGTTGGTTCCCACATTTCCTATGCTCTACTAAATCATTGCTAGAGAGTAGTTTGCGTTTCTGAATTAGCATCATCTTGCAGGCTTAGAAATGGGAAGCTGAGATCATGTGCAAGCTAAAAATTCAGCAACACTAATGTAAGGGTAGTGGATCTCTTCTTTGTTTCCACTGGATGGATTTGCTGTTCCTGATTTTCTGTTTTCCATTTAGCACTAGTCATAGACAATGAGGCCAGGGAGAATTTGGTGCTAAGTAGGCCACAACTTGATCCTACCTTACGATGTTTAGCAGTGTCATGTCAGTGTATTCTGAATTCTATCAATCGATAATTTATGACTAATATGATTATTACTCAAATACAAGTGTTCGAGGTTTCTGGTTATCGTGAAGACCATTGCTTGGGTAAATGTCTTCGCAAGGGCAAAATTTGACCTCTCCACTTGGTTAACTAATCTTTTTTTTTCATGTTAAATGGGTTAACTGTCTTCTCCTGCGTTAGCACAGAAGTACTAGAACCTCTCCTTCAAGGTAGTGATTTAAATGGCTTACAAACTAAGAGTGATGAGGTAAACATGATATGATAGGCAGGGTTTCCTAGATTTTTCATTATGTAATTTGTTTTTATAGTAAACTAGATAGAAGATGAGATTGTCAATCCAAAGTCCAAACAACCTACTGTGTTGAATTGTGATGGGAAGGTGGTCGATTTTACTTCCTTTCAGGTGCATAAGATCCATTGCATTTTGATGACTTGTGCATTTATTTTGTTTTATTTCAAGTTCATTTGCACATTGTTCTATCACAGTCTTAACACTTCTAATTTATGTAATTGCAGGTTTATTCGATCTGTTTGCGGCTGCTACTGTAAAATACTCCCAACTCATATCCCTTGGTATGGTGGTTGAGGCATTTCCTTTAGCCATTTTGCCATTAATTTCTCAGGGGTTGTACTTTCTCCATCTATGGAACTGTTGAAAAACAATCTAATATTAAACCTCCCTCTATTTTCCTCCATCTTTTGTTGGCATTGAACGCATCTAATTGATACAAGACATGAAGGTTCAAGTTCCCAAAGATTTACCGTATTTTCTATGTAATTGTCTAAGAAACGTGTGGTCTAGAATAATTTTTTTTTAATCGGACTAACTAGTCTCGATTTAAAATTTAATTAAATTAAAAATTATTTCAAAAATGAGATTATTTAATTTTTTTCAGAAAGCTTTTGGTGTGCAAAAAATTTATCAATATTTCTACGCTTTCTTAGTAAAATAAATATATCAGCAATTTCATTTGAAAAAGGAATCATCAAATCAATAGTCATTTCTTGAAAAAAATAAAAATAATGAACCACCGAGAACACCAAGATACCAATTCAAATCCGGTTGTACCATCCGTTCGCTTGCTTTAAGATGAAATTCCTTTAAGTAAAAAAGCATTGGATAATTATATTAAATTATTATTTGATGATTAAAAATGTCAAAACTAAGGTTTTAAATCTTAGTTTCGGTTTCAATTTTGGCATCCAGCGAAATTGATATGTTTTGGTCATTTTGGTTTCAGTTTCGGTTTCGGCCAAAAGATTTTTTTAAGTTATTAATTGTGTATTGACCAAATTTGATTATATTTTGACTGTACTTTGACTTCAAATTAAAAATACAATAAAATTTTAAAAAAAATTTAAAAATTAGGAAAAAAATTATAATTAATTTTACCATAATATTAAAGATTATTTTAATTAATTAAAATTAATTTTGATATTTAATCACTGATATAGTCTATTTTTAATATATATTATTGTATAAAAAAAGAAAATATACAAGAAATAATATGAACATGATTAAAAGTTAAAAATTAATATAAGCAAATTTAACTTATCATTAAAAGGTACTTAACACATATATAATATATTAATTATAACGTAATATAACTAATCATTATCATTATTAGTTGAGTTTGAAATATTTGAATGTGAAATTACATATTTAGCACCTGAACGATGATGTAGGACACTCAAAGGAAATTCAAGAATATCAAAAGAAGCTAATTCAGAAGTCAAGGGGCCATGACAAATGATTTGATTCACTCTTCTATTTAAACTTAGGATTTACCTTACTTAGTACCTTTCTATGTTTAAATTCTCTTCATTATGATGTCTTAGGTCTTATTCTCGGATTCCACCAACCCAAGACCAATTTTGGACTGAATCCTATTCAGTTTAGGACTTGGGAAGGATGAATCTTTATTTAGGATTTTATTTTCGTAGGTTAACTTATTTAGACCTTCTACCAACCCAATTAATGGGTTTAAACTGAGTTATATTCAGTTTAGGACTTGGGAAGCCAGAAACTTACTCAAATTGGATTTCTGGTATTTGTATAAATAGGACTTCAGTCCTATGGACGGGAGACAACTTTTATTCTCAATAAAGTTCTACTTTAGTGAATTTTCTCTCTTCCTTGTGGATTCAAGGAGTTCTTAACAGAGGCAACGGTGTTTTCCTCGTCTACCACGCTTGTTGCTACGTCAAACGATCCGGATGAGCATTTGTAAACATACGAGCTAAAATAACTAGCTCTACGTGATTTCGTGGTAACAATTCTGAAGTATAATTATATATTAAAGGTCCAAAATGAGAATGATAACTATATTCATTAATAACACATAGTTAAAATGGTATAATAACTCATATGAAAATAAATATCACACTATATGAAGCATTCAAGGAAAATTATGGCCACGGGAGTGGGACCGATATTTTGCTTTTGGTGGAACAACCATGCGTTTCAATATACACGTATGTACGTGAATAGTAGAGCGGTTATGCATGCATGCACATGAATAGTATTTGACTACTATTCACTCGGCTAGTAGGCAAGTGTGCAAGTGTTGGCGCGCGGCCGGCGAGGCGTGGCCCTGGCGCACGGGCAGCTCGGGTGTAGGCGAGGGCGTGAGACCGGTGAGAGCAGGCGCGGGCCAATGCCAGCGAGGCCGGGTGCAAGCACCTGCGCCTCATCTTGCACCCTCATCAGCAAGCCCGCACCCGCACCCGCGCTCTCTAGCGTCCACGAGCGCATGGGTGATCGCCAAAGGCCAGCGCAAGGGCGCGAGCGTGAGGGCGGCGACGGCTGCACGTTGTCTCTGCGCAAGCTCGCCGCACGCTGTCCCCGCGGGAGCTCGCCGCACGCTATCCCCGTTTGAGCTCGCTGCTCGCTCTCCTCTTGCTCTCCCCATACTCCGCACTCTCCCTACGTGAGCCCCGCTTTCTACGTTCGCTTTGCGCTCGCGCCATCGAAAACCCTAAAATCGAAACAAATTCGACCAATACGTTTTGCCCGATATTTAAAACCTTGATCAAAATTATTAAAAAGATTCTTAAAATTTTTAAAATTTAAGATCAGTCTCTTATATTTTAGAAATTAGACATCAATCTTTAAAAATTTCTGAAATTTAAGATCAGTAATTGAAAATGTGATTTTTCTAAAATTTATCATTATATATAAATATTTATATATGAGATAAAATAATAAAGTCACATTTTTATTTAAAAAAATTACACTTTCAGAAAATGATATTGAATCTCTTCACGAGCTGATTTTTAATTTCTGAACATATGAAAAACGGATAATAGAATTTCAAAAGTTTTTAAAGATTTTCTAATAATTTTTTAGGATATTTACGTATAAGTCCCTGTAATTAGTCTTAATTACGTACAACCCCCGTAATTTCCAGAATTACCCACACCTCCCATTTTCGAAAATATTTACCCACACCCCCCTGATTGTTATTTAATCAAAATTTTTTCAAAAAATTCTGATTTTACCCTAGGTTATTTTTACAAATACACCCCTAAAAACTTATTTTTTATATTTTACGTTCCGAAATTCGATTTTTTGCAAATAACACCCCGAAATAACTCCGATTAACAGAAAAGTCCTCGAAATTCGGATTTTTACAAATAAACCCTCGGAAATTATTTCGATTTACAGAAAAGTCTCCGAATTTGACGACGGCGAGAGTGGCGGCGCGCGGGCGGGAGCGGAGGCGAAGGTGGGCGGGAGCCTGTGGCGGGAGCCTGCGGCGGGAGCGGAGGCGGAGGCCGGCGCGCCGACACCGGGGCGCTGACGGCCAAGGCCAAGGCCGTCCGCACCAGCGTGCTGGGGACGGACGCCGAGGCTGGCGTGCCGGCACGAGGGCGCGGACGGCCTCGGCACGCGGGACGGACGCCGAGACCAACGCGCCGGCCTCGGCCTTCGTCCCCGGCACGCAGGGGCGGAACGGCCGCAGACTCCGTCCCGTGTGCGGAGGCCGTCTGCGCCCGCGGGCCGTCCGACGCGCCGTCGGGCCTCAGCCTCCGTCCCCGGCGTGCGGGCACGGACGCCGGCTGGCGATGGTCTGGCGAGGGGTGTATTTGTAAAAATTAGTTTTTAAATAAGGAAAATTTAGACTTATTTTTTGAAAAAAAATTTAAGGGTCTATTTTTTAATGTATAAATATTAAATTTATATTTATAAATTTAAAAAGCAGTAATATTTTTTTTGTAAAATTTTACTTAAAATATGATAAAAATATAGACTTATTTATAAATAAAAATATTGAAAGGGTCTATTTATAAATGTACAACCTGAAAGTTGTAATTTTAAATTTTAAGTTTTGAAACGTTCAATGATTTATTTGTAAAATTTACTTATAAAATAAATAAACTTTGAACTTATTTATAAATAAAAATATTAAAGGTGGTCTATTTTAAATGTAAAAATAGTAAACTTGTAATTTTAAATTTTAAATTTTAAAACTTTCACTGTATTTTTCTGTGAAATTTAATATTAAAAATGATTAAAATATGTACTTATTAAAAAAATCAAGGGATCTATTTGTAATGTACAATATGAAACTTGTAATTTTAAATTTTAAGTTTTGAAACCGTTCGATGATTTATTTGTAAAATTTACTTATAAAATAAATAAAATTTGGACTTATTTATAAAGAAAAATATTAAAGGTGGTCTATTTTTAAATGTAAAAATAGTAAACTTGTAATTTAAAATTTTAAATTTAAAACTTTCACTGTATTTTCTGTGAAATTTAATATTAAAAATGATTAAAATATTGACTTATTAAAAAAAATCAAGGGATCTATTTGTAAATGTACAATATGAAACTTGTAATTTTTAATTTTAAGTTTTAAAACCTTCAATGACTTATTTGTAAAATTTACTTATAAAATAAATAAAATTTGGACTTATTTATAAATAAAAATATTAAAGGTGGTCTATTTTTAAATGTAAAAATAGTAACTTGTAATTTGAAATTTTAAATTTTAAAACTTTCACTGTCTTTTCTTTGAAATTTAATATTAAAAATAATTTAAATATTAACTTATTTAAAAAAAATCAAGGGATCTATTTGTAAATGTACAATATGAAACTTGTAATTTTAAATTTAAGTTTTGAAATAACTAAAGAAAGAGTACGGAGAGAAATCACACCAAATACAGATTTCCCACCAAAAGGATAAACCTTATTTATGTAAAACTGGAGATGATAAGGAAAGCCACTTCCTAGTGAATGACAATCATTCATGAGATTTTATAACATATAGCCTGCCAGAATAATAATAGAAGCTTATAGCTTGGTAGAACAATATAGCCTAATCAGTAATCAGATAGCAATAGCAACTAGAAAGTTCAAAACACAAAGCAATATAACAAATTCTGCTGTTGTCCAACAAAAGGAAACCTTCCATTATTCAACCAAAGAAGGAAACCTTCAATTATTCCTTATAAATCAAATTTTGAAGAACATTAATGAAACAAGTGTCTAAAATAACAGTCATCATTTCTCATTCAACAAAAGAGAGGTGGATGATAAAAGATATGACAGTTCCTCCTGAGTCGCTAATCCAAAACTTTGTCATCTAACTCTTCCCAGTCTATCTAGCAGAAATATGTACCTGCAAACGGAATGCACCCATAGTTATGGTAACCAAACAACATGACATCATCATCATTTTTGAGAAGATAGTTTACCCAATCAAAATTAATCCTAGAGATCTGACGAACTTCCTGCAAAAAAACACAGTGATATTTATTAATATATTGTTTCAAAATCACATAAAATAAGAAAAAATTCTCAATTTTTTAAAAGAAAAACTCACATGGTAAATGCATACTAAAATTTGAAGTTATTACGGTAGACCTTCCTCTTCCTCTTCTCCAACCACGTTCTCCAACATATTGGTTTCCCACTGACTGTTGATTACTGCTAAATCCAGAAACATCAATTTGTTGTTGTAGTCCAAGAGGCTCTTTACACGCTCTCTTGTTGTGTCCCAGCTGACCACATCTACTGCAAATATATATTGCTCTACTTGATGTTTCCATTGTAGCCCTAAACCCCAGTTGCGCCGCCGCCGCCGCTCTGCTCTGTCGCTGCCTCGCTAGCGAGGAGATCGTCGTCCAGTCGCTGCTCTGTGCGCTCTACGCTACGCCCCCCACGCCATCGCCATCGTCGTTGGTGCTCGCCCCTTGCTCTGCCCTCACGCCGTTGCTGCCCCACCAGCGAGAACACCGTCGCTGCCGTCGTTGTCGCCCTCCTTCGTCCTCGATAAGCCATCACCTCCTTCCGAACCCTCCCCCCCTCCCCCAAACCCCCCCTTTCCTTCGCGGTCGAGGCCGGTGAGGACGTCCGGCGGAAGAAGGCCGGGTGGCGAGGACGCCGGAGGCCAGGTGGTCTCGGCCATTCGCACCGTGCGCCCTCGAGCCGGCGTCTGCTAGCCGCCCACCGCCGGACGGCCTCGGACCATCTCCTCGCCCGACAGCCTCGGACCCGCTCCGCGCCCGACGGCCTCGGACCCACTCCCCGCTAACAGCCTCGGACCCGCTCGACGGCCTCGGACCCACCCATTGCTCTCGCCCCCACCCCTTTGCCCCCGCCCCGCCCCCCGACCGGCCCTACGACTCTCCCTGCCCCTCTCCCCGCTGACGGACCTAGACCCCTCCCGTTCAACGGGCTCGGACCCCCTCCTTGCTCGACGGCCTCCTCAGACCCACACCCACTCCGTCCCCGCCCCTGCCCCCCAGACGGCCTCCGACACCCCCGCCCCTCCCCCCTTTTGCCTCACGCCACCCCCCACTCCCCGCCCCCACCCCCAACCCCATCTCAATCCTGTCTCAGTGCCTCAGACACCACCCCCCAACCCCCCAACACCCACCCCCTCCCCGCCCTCCGGCCATCCCCCCACCCTCTACCCCCCTCAACCTCCTCCTCCTCCCCGCCCGTTTGCCCACCACTCCAACCCCCGCACCCACATCGCTTCCACCCCCCCTTCCCACCAAGCCACCTGCCACAATTCTTCTATCTGTTTTTTATATCTAATTTTTGATATTGTGTATTTACATATGGCTTATTCAGAGAATCTGGTACGATTAGTGCTCCGTTATGGAGGATATTGGAAGGAAGTGGAACATACTCAAAGAAGAAAATATGTATTTGATAGAAAAAAGTCTTTACTGGTTGATACAAGAAAATACACATTTGCAAAATTATGGACTGAAACCTGTAAATTGGTCGAAGCAAGGACAAATGAGTTACTTGTGATCAAGTATTTATATCCAAACAGCAGTCTTCCAATTTATATGTCAATCAGCAGTGAAATTCAGCTGGAAGCAATGTGGACAGTAATTGAAGACTTGAAGCATAGCAATATCTATATATCAGTGGAGGACATAGGCGATCCTTTATCAGCGGTGTCTGCACCAAGGCTGACTCCTTTGATAGGAGAATCTTATGTGTATCACAGTGTGCAAAGAGATGAATATATTGATTCAGATTTAGATGATTGTCCTTCTGATTCTAGTTTTCATAATTTGATATATTCTTCTGATGATGATGAAGATGAGGAGGAGGAGAACGATAATGATGAGTTAGTTGCTAAGCAGGAGTAAGAAAATATAAGACAAGGCGAAGAAGAAGGAGTAGAAGACAGAGCGGAAGATGATTTACTACCTTTACTTAAAGATAATTTGAATGATAATGTTTTGAAAATAGGAGACATATTTGAAGATGTAAATGCATTCAGATTGTCTCTTATCATCTCCAGTTTTATTTAAATAGGGTTTATCCTTTTGGTGGGAAATCTGGATTTGGTGTGATTTCTCTCCGTACTCTTTCTGTAGTTGTTTCAAAACTTAAAATTTAAAATTATAAGTTTCATATTGTACATTTACAAATAGATCCCTTGATTATTTTTTTAATAAATAAGTCAATATTTTAATCATATTTAATATTAAATTTCACAAAAAAAGATAGTGAAGGTTTTTAAATTTAAATTTTAAAATTACATATTTAATATTTTTACATTTAAAAATAGACCACCTTTAATATTTTTATTTATAAATAAGTCCAAATTTTATTTATTTTACAAGTAAATTTTACAAATAAATCATCGAAGGTTTCAAAACTTAAAATTTAAAATTACAAGTTTCATATTGTACATTTACAAATAGATCCCTTGTTTTTTTTAAATAAGTCAATATTTAAATCATTTTTAATATTAAATTTCACAGAAAATACAGTGAAAGTTTTAAAATTTAAAATTATAAATTACAAGTTTACTATTTTTACATTTAAAAATAGACCACCTTTAATATTTTTATTTATAAATAAGTCCAAATTTTATTTATTTTATAAGTAAATTTTACAAATAAATCATCGAAGGTTTAAAACTTAAAATTTAAAATTACAAGTTTCATATTGTACATTTACAAATAGATCCCTTGATTTTTTTTAAATAAATCAATATTTTAATCATTTTTAATACTAAATTTCACGGAAAATACGTGAAAGTTTTAAAATTTAAAATTTAAAATTACAAGTTTACTATTTTTACATTTAAAAATAGACCACCTTTAATATTTTATTTATAAATAAGTCCAAATTTTATTTATTTTATAAGTAAATCTTACAAATAAGTCTGAATGTTTCAAAACTTAAAATTTAAAATTACAACTTTCAGGTTGTACATTTATAAATAAACCCCTTCAATATTTTTATTTATAAGTAAGTCTATATTTTTTATCATATTTTAAGTAAAATTTTACAAAAAAAGACATTAATGATTTTTAAATTTATAAATACAAATTTAATATTTATACATTAAAAAATAGACCCTTAAATTTTTTTTAAAAAATAAGTCTAAATTTTCCTTATTTTTAAACTAATTTTTACAAATACATCTCTCGCCGAACCATCGCTGGCTGGCGTCCGCGCCCGCGCGCTGGGAAAGGAGGCCGAGGCACGAATGGCGCGCCGGACGGCCCGCGGGCACGTGGGCACGGACGGCCTCCGCACGCGGGATGAAGGCTGAGGTTGGCGCGCCGCCACGCGGGCGCAGACAGCCAAGGCCGAGGCCGTTCCGCCCTCGCGTGCCGGGGAAGGAGGCTGAGGCCGTCCGAGTCCGCTGCCGACGCGCCGGCCTCGGCGTCTGTCCCGCGTGCCGAGGCCGTCCGCGCCCTCGTGCAAGCGCGCCAGCCTCGGCCTCCGTCCCCGGCACGCGAGCATGGACGACCTTGGCCTTGGTCGTCTGCGCCCGGGTGTCAGCGCGCCGGCCTCCGCCTCCGCTCCCGCCGCCAGCTCCCACTCACCTCCGCCTTCGCCTTCGCTCCCACCCGCCTGGCCTTCGCCTCTGCTCCCGCCCGCGCGCCGCCACTCTCGCCGCCGTTGAATTTCGGGGACTTTTTTGTAAATCGAAATAATTTCCGGGGGTTTATTTGCAAAAATCCGAATTTCGAGAACTTTTCTATAAATCGGAGTTATTTCGGGATGTTATTTGTACAAAACCGAATTTCGGGACATTAAATATAAAAAATAAGTTTTTTGGGGTGTATTTGTAAAAATAGCGGAGGGTAAAATCGGAATTTTTTGGAATAATTTTGATTAAATTAAGGCTAATTAAGACTTATACGTAATTATCCATAATTTTTTTTAAAAAATATAGTTAGTCATGTTTCACCAGGCGGATTCGGTGGTCCAGTGGTTCCCCTGATCTACCCCTCAAAGAGCGACCCCTAAAAGGAACACTCCAATAACAAAATGCCACGTAAGAAACGTAGCCGTGCCATTGTCGCCATGTGGACATGGAACAGACCGATCCACCGAAGCAAGCGGCACGGCCTTTTTGAAATATCGGCTGACAAAAAGACCCAAATGTGACCCAAAAATTGACCCGACTAATCTGGGTCCTCCGTCCCCAAAAAAGATCGCGCTTCTCCCCCACATGCCTATTTCTCTCGCTCGGCCGTATCGCCCGCCCCAACTCGCTAGGGTTTAGGGTTTCTCATCTCCTTCGGCGTCGGCGCGGCGGCGACGACGATGAGCGGCGACAAGAAGCAGGATGACCTCGACCTCGCCGATCTCGGCTCCGCGATTCCCGTCAAGGCCTCTGGTTTGTCATTTCTCCGACGACCGCGGCCGATCTCGTCGGTTTCTTGCTAAAGCTGTTTTTTGGTTTTTGATTTGCAGAACTTAGCGCGGAGGATCGCGCGGACCTCGTCAATGCGCTAAAGGTGGGTTTCCTGCTTTCTGGGTGGGTTCACTTGTGTTTTAGGTTGGGAAATGAGGGTCTTGATGGGTTCTCTGGGTTGCAGAACAAGCTGCAGAGCTTGGCCGGGCAACATACCGATGTTTTGGAGAGCCTCACACCCAAGGTCAGGAAGCGCGTCGAGGTTCTAAGGGATATACAGGTCTGCTTCTATTTGATTCCGGACTGCCCTGTTCTCAACCCTTGTTAAGTGTGAATGTTTCTATCTAGATTTTGTGGGAATTTTCCTCTTATTGATGTCTTTAGTGAAGGATTCTGATGCAAGGGTAGGATTTTTGTTAATCATTATGTGCTACTTGTATTGTTTGGTCATCCAAATGATGAACTATCTAGAGGATAAGATGTAGAGATAGGAAACTCATCTTCATTTTGGGCCCTGTGTGGTTTTCTTTTGGTCTTAGTAAAATTTTCTGTACTTTTTTGTTGATTGTTGAGAAATAATGGAGAAAAGAGAACTGTATGTCCCTATGTGGCATCTTTTTGTATCGATTGTTATTGGAGAAGTGATCTGCCTCGCTTGCTACTTTTTGTTGGATTGTATATGTACGATTTCTCCAATTTTGAATTTTAAATCTCCTTTGGGTTTTTTGTTCTCTAAAATCTTTTTATATTTTTGGTGCATATTACTTTTCAGTTGAACTGCATCTGATCCTTCAAAATTTACTACATGTTATTATTGCAATGTCTTTTGATTGGTTGGCCATTTTTTGCTTGAATAATGATTTTCAGCAAATGTATTCTTCATTGAAAGAATTAGTTAACCATGTTTGATAAAGTTCAGATATTTGGTGTTTGGTCTATTGTTAGCACCTTTTTACCTTCCAGAAAGATTGGTGATATTTTTATTTTTTATTTTTTGCCTCCAGAAACAACATGATGAGCTGGAAGCTAAGTTTTTTGAGGAAAGGGCAGCACTCGAAGCTAAATACCAGAAGCTTTATGAACCATGGTATACCCAGGTATTATTGTTGTTGAAAGATAGTCACTGTGTGCAAGCCATCTCATGCACTTCACCCCAAATAAAAAAAAAAACGTTTTGTCTAGATAAGATGGAGCTTTTGGTATTTTCTTTTTCCCCTTTGATTAATATGTCAGTATTTGAATCCTTTATTTAATTATTTTTCCCTCTGATAGAATTATTTTGTATGTTTTGTCTTCATCCTATGTGTGGGTAAAAGTAGAATCAGTTGACTAATAATTTTGACCTATGCTTGTATGTTTTATGTATTCTTGTAGCGGTTTGAAATTGTGAATGGTGTGATTGAGGTGGAAGCTGTTAAAAATGAAGCCACAGAAGAAACCCCTGCTAAAGATAAAGCTGATGAAGGTTTTTATCATTGATTGTTTTTTTTGTCTGCCAATAACATATTAAATTTTCTTCGTGCTTACTTTTGTTTTGCATCTCAGAGAAAGGTGTGCCTGATTTTTGGCTTACTGCAATGAAAACTAATGAAGTGCTGGCTGAGGAGGTGAGGAAGAGACTTGGTTATGCTCTTGTTATGTTGGCAAAGATATTACTTCTATTCCATATTATGGTGCTATGGATTGTATCTTCTGCATTTTTTGGCTTAGATCCAAGAGCGGGATGAAGCGGCACTGAAGTATTTGAAGGATATAAAGTGGTTCAGAATAGATAATCCAAAGGGATTCAAGCTAGAATTCTACTTTGTCGCAAATCCGTATTTCAAGAACTCCATCCTCACAAAGACTTATCACATGATTGATGATGATGAGCCCATTTTAGAGAAAGCAATTGGGTAGGCCTTACATATATTTGTTCATATGTTTAGATTCATTTTGGAACTAAACAGATTTCCCTTATTAATTTTAATATTTTTCGTAGCACTGAGATTGACTGGCATCCTGGAAAGTGCTTAACTCAGAAGCTTCTGAAAAAGAAGCCAAAGAAAGGATCCAAGAACTCCAAGCCCATAACAAAAACTGAAAATTGCGAGAGTTTCTTTAATTTTTTCAATCCACCTCAAGTCCCAGAAGATGATGAGGAAATTAACGAGGAAGCTGTAAGTTATTTCTACTTGCCCAAAACAAAAAAATAAGTTGATGATGAAACATCAATCATTAACCGCTTGACATTCAATTTTGCAGGCTGAGGAGTTACAAAGTCTAATGGAGCAAGATTATGATATTGGGTATGGCTCATTTGCATGGTGAATTAGGCCCCGTTTGTTTTGGGATCAGGATCAGAATCAACTTGTTTAAGAATTATTTTTTTTTACTTGTAAAATTAATATTTATTATTTTATACTATTATTAAATTAAATTATTATAAAAAATTAAATAGTTTTTTGAGTTTTAAATTATTGAAGTCTTAATTCTGATAAAAAGATATTAGTTTACAAAAGTGGTTTACTAGTCTTGATCTTGACCTTGACCCCCAACCAAATGGACCTTTACAGTCTAAGCATAATGCCCTACTTTGTTAAAAAGAGCTTGTATTATTTTAAAAAACCATTCTCACGTTTGTCCACATTCGTAGCATGTTCTCAATATAAGGTTGTTGGTTTTAATTCTTAGTGTGTACTGCTTTGCAGTTCTACTATTAGAGACAAGATAATTCCTCATGCAGTATCATGGTTTACGGGAGAGGCTATTCAAGGGGACGATTTTGAATTGGAGGATGATGAAGATGGTGAGGACGACGATGAGGATGAAGAAGAAGATGATGAAGATGAGGAGGAGGAAGACGAGGACAATGAAGAGCAAAGCAAGGCCAGAAAGAAGGTAAAGGTTCTTCTGCCGGTTGCTTGAGCTGAAAGTTGTCTTATCAACATGTTTAGCAGCAGCTGGTCATTGTCATCTTTACCTTTTTGGCAAAGGGACAGAATCTCACTATATTGAACAAAATTGATTGAACTATAGCAGTGTATTATTTATGCTTAGCAATGATCTTCTGGTGTTGCAGAATTCTGGAGGAGCCAAAGCTGGGGACAGAGCACAGGGGGATCGGCCAGCTGAGTGCAAGCAGCAGTAACTTGTTATGGCATGGAAGTTTACTGCTTAAGACATCACTTTGAAGCATCGAAGCTGCTGCCGAAGAGTCCTTTAGTCTGGTTTCTAGTTTTCCGCCTGGAGAAATCTGGAAGATTATATTTGATGGACTAGGTTTTTGGCTTCATGATTTGTTATTTTTTTTGTTCTTTTATGTGATCGATGGTTCTGGGTTTGCATAGATATGACAGTGGATACTATCAGTGTGGTGATTGCTTATAAGCAAGTGATAGCGTTATGTTAGTGGCTGGAAGAGTGCTTTAAGGAATCTATGATGCAAAATTATTTCTTGGCACACGATTTTGGAATTCTATTTTCTCAATTTAAAACAAGGTTTTCATTCTTTTTTTTTTCATTGGGGATGCATTTTTTTTGAGTTGTGTCTCTTTCAATGTATTGTTACATCTGGGTTTTATCTCACGCATTAGAATCATTCCCTGAGCAACTCTTATATGATAATAAACTGTGCGGATTGAATTATATAAACATGTGGAAATTGAAGCAGTAAAATGACATAGTAAAAAGTACGAGAAAGGAAGAAAATATCATTGTATTTATTAAGAATTTTTTGAATTTACAAGAAAAAAATTTCATTAAAGTAAAATTTAATTGAGAATAAAAAAAAATTTCCATCTCTGTAGGGTTAGGGTCTATTTAAATAAATATTAAAAATCTTAATTAAGTTTCTCTTTTTAAGTCTTAAATTTAATATAATTCAATTTAAACTCGTTGATTGAATTAGTAGAAGTTCTAAATAAATTAAGCTAGAAAAATAAGAACTTAAACAATGGTTCATTTTTTCCAAATCTTAAATTAAATGAGATTCAATTCAAAATCAATCTTGGGTGATGAAATTTGGGAATAAGACCGAACTAACTTAAATTAAGAGAGATTCATGACATCATAATAAAAAGAATTTTAATATTAAGATAAATCTTAAGTTAAATAAAAAAATAAATCAAATCATTCACCGTGACCTCTTGATTTCTGAATTATCTTCTTTTGTTCTAAAACTTCTGAGCTTCTTCCTTTGGGTGTTCGACATTAGTGTCCCTTTCTTATTAAGAATTCGTCCTCAAGTTATTTTGCCGTAACTTGTAATCATCAAGTGCATGAAAATTAAACAGATCTTGAATATTAAAAGTGTTTGAGATTCACAAATTTTTTTAGAGGTCGATAACATAAGTATTGATGTTTATTTTTCTTAGTATCTTCAATAGCCAATTTTCTTCTACTTTAGTTTGTTATAAATTCCAGCTAAAAGTCATTCCTTCCTCAAATGCACCGCTATCAAATTTTCTTCTTGAAACTCTTTTGTACATCTATGAATGTTTGCTTTAGTTTTATATTTGGTATTATATTCTTCTAATTTTTTATTTACCTCAATATATACTTCAACAATTCTCTTCACCATATTGTGTACAACTATACTTGTTCCTGATAACTTGGGCGACGCTACTATATCCAACGAGTGCTTTGGAGTTCTTCTATTGACAATTTCGAACGGCGATTTTCCTGTGGACATGTTCTTTATGTTATTGAAAACGAATTCAACTTGTACAAATGCATAGTTTCACTGTTTTTTTTTTCTTTGCAAAATACTATATGGTGTTTACAGATATTCGATTCACCACTTTAGTTTGCCCATCTGTTTGAGGATGATAAACATTGTTAAATTATAAAAACATATCAAATTGCCTCTGCAATATCTTCTATAATTGATTTAGAAATTTTGTGTCACAATTAGAAATAACGGTCTTTGGCACTCTATGTAGCCTTACAACCTCTGGAAAGAATAAATTAGTCCCCCTTATTGCATCTACTGTCTTTTTATATAAAATGAAGTATGTCATCTTGAAAAATTTGTGCATAACAACAAATACTAAATTCAAGTCTCGTTGAGTCCTAAAGAGGCCCAAAACAAAATCCATCGATAAATCCTTCCATGAGATATTTGGCATAGATAATGGGATATAAAGGCTAGTGTTTTAAGAGCTTCCTTTGGTTGTTTGATATACATAGCACTTTTGTATAAAGCGATCGATATCTATTTTAAGTTGTGGCTAATAATAGTGCTTTTTTAACAAGTGCAATGCTTTTGTCATGCCCAAGATGCCCTGGTAGATCACCACTATGCAGTTCTTTCACCACCTTTTCTCTTAATGAGCACCTTGGAATATAAAAATAAGTACCTTTAAAGAAAATGTCTTTATGGAAATATAAATCACTTTTTTGTCCTGTTTAACACCTTCTAAATCCCTCTTTGAAATCTTCATTTTCAGAATACAACTCCTTCAAATAATCAAGTCCTTCAACTTCGTTGCTCATAGTCATCATCAAGACTTCCATGCGGCTCAAAGTATCAACCACCTTATTTTTTTTGTCCTCAAAACATAGGTGCATTGTTATAAGAATGATAATCATCAACCATGCATGCAATTCAAGTCTTTCTAGTTATCGATGAATTTTAAGGCTTGGTGGTCAATATATAGAGTGAACTCTTATTGAATTAGATAGTTCTTCCAATGATGAACTACTTGTACGATCGCATAAAACTTTAGCTCATATGTTTGACCACTTCTTTTGAACTTCACTCAAATTTTCATTGTAGAAAACTACTAGTCTTTCTTCTTGAGATAGAACAGCTTCAATGTTTATGTAAGAAACATCATAGTCCACCTCGAATAACTTCTCAAAACTAGATAGTATCAAGATGGATGCGGTAGATAACTTCTCTTTGATCAACTCAAAACTTCCATTAGCTTTTTGAGTCTAGAAGAACTTGCCTTGCTTCAAATACTCAGTTATTTATGTCATAATGGAACTATAATTTTTTACAAATCTCTGATAGAATATCGCTAAACCATGAAAACTCCTAACTTTTGATACACTTATTGATATCGACTACTCTTTAATAGCTTTTGCCTTTTTTTTCATCAACATGGATGCTTTCAACACTCACCACAAATCCGAAGAACACCAAGTAGTCAATTATAAAATTGCATTTCTTTTAGTTGATATACGACTTTTCCTTCTTCAGTACAGTAAGTATTTCTGCTAGATGTTTCTTATGCTTGTCTTCATTATGACTATACACTAGTATATCATCAAAGTAAATAATAACAAAAATGACCAATCGAAGGTTTGAGTATTTGATTCATCAATCACATAAAGATTTTTGGTGCATTAGAGAGTCTAAAAGACATACCAAGCCACTCATAAAGTCCTTTCATTTTGAAAGCTATTTTCCATTCATCACCTGATTTAATTTTGATTTGATGATCTCCACTCCTCAAATTTATCTTAGAGAATACTTTTGACCCTTCCAACATATCCAACATATCTTCTAAGTGAGGAACTGAAAATCTATATTGTACTGTGATTTGATTGATGGCTCAATATCCACACATATCTACCAATGCTTAACTTTCTTAGATGTCAATAAGGCTAGAATTGTACATGGGCTCATGCTAATTCTTACCATTTCTTTTCTGATCGACTCTTCAATCTTGTCTTGCAAAATTTGTGACTTCTTTAGGCTCATCCTATAGTAGAGCATATTTGGTAAACTTTCTACAGGAACAATGTTAATGTGGTGTGGAATATCGCTCATTGGGGGTAGTTCATCTGGAAAATTATTGGGCATGATTTCTTTAAATTCAACTAGAAAGGGTTGTAAGCTTTCTAGAGTTTAAGTAGGTATTGTCTTCATTCCTTTCTCAATTATAACAAATATTTAAGCTATCTCTTTTGCCTCATTTATAAAATTCTGCATAATTATAAAAGAGTGACCCTTCTCTTATGAAATTTTGGATTAACGCTCTTCGACAATGAGAGTGAAATTAATTTTCTTTCGATCTTTAAAGAAAATATAGGAATTGTCTCATCCACAATATGTAGAATTTTTATCAAATTGTCAAGGTTTGCTAAGGAGGATATGACATGCATTCATCTCTACAACATCCTAAATTACCTCATCCTTGTAGAATTTTTTCAACGAAAAAATAAATTTGGTGTTGTTTAGTTACATTGGTTTCGCCAACCTTTTTTATCCAGCCACTCTTGTAGGGAAAAGAATGTGATTCTGTTTTCATTTGGAGCTTGTCAACTATAATTTTGGAGATAATGTTTTCACTGCTTCCACTATCAATAATCATATCATGGATCTTGTCATTTACCGTGCATCAAGTGCAAAAGATATTGTGATGTTGTAAGTTTTTCTCTTGCTTTGGAGTGTACTTTAGATTTTAAACTACCAAAGATGATCTTTCACCATCAGATTCCTTAAATATTCTATCTTTATAATTTTCTTGATCATAAACTTGGTCATCATCTTTTAAGTCATGTAAAACTTCAGCCATATAATTATCTTCAAGAGTCAGGTTAACAGGCTATCGTGCTGGACAAATATTAGAACAATATCAAAATTTACTACAGAGATAGTACATTCAAATTAGAATTTGAACTTGGGTTTTTTGCTAATGTGGTATTTCCTGATGGCCTTGAAGGTCTACCTTGAAGATTTACTTGTGTGGGAGGTTGAGGAAATTGTATAGCTACACCTCTATTAGGAATAGATTCTGCTTCTTTTGAATTCTCACCAATTGTCCTCCCCATTTGATTTTTGATGACAGGTCACTCCAATTGGAACTTCACACGAGTTGCACTCCTCACAATCTTATTAACCGTCCAAATAGGTTGTAAAGAAATCCTATCTTGGATGTTTGTACGTAGCCCACCAATGAATCTCGTCACTTGATGAGATTCAGTCTTCGCTAGATTATTATGTACAAATAGACAATAAAACTCTTAAGCATAAGCTTACACATTATAATTACTTTCTAAACAATTGTGATATTGCTAAAAGAGTAACTGATCATAATTTATAAGAAAGAATTATGTTTTAAGAAAAGCCTTCATCAATGGCTATACTCGAATTGGAACTTTATTTTGGTATATTCTTTCCAATTGGATGTGTTCCCACCAATCTGATACATCGCTCTTGAGTCGGTAAACAATAAACTTTAATTTTTTCAAATTTGAAATCTCCATGTAGTTGAAGAACAATGTAATTTCAACAAGCCAATCGAGAAAATGCTCAATCTAGAGTTGATCATTGAAAAATGGGAGATCAACCTTCAAACAGAAATTATAATATCTATCATGCTTAGAAACTGGTCGATAAAGAATGTCTTCAATTTTTTATCACTAGAGTTTTTAAGAACTTATAAACACTTTGTATTCACTTGCAAAGTATTTTCTCGACTAATTAGATTGCGAGTCACTTCATCAAATCCGTCGACGTGGTTAATTCGGACTTTCAAGTTGATCCGTTCTTAGCATCAAATTTACAACTAAGTTTTGGATTGCCTTTATGAACGAGTCAAAACATTTACAATTGATGTGATTACCCATGGGAGCACCATCCCTAAGGTTGCTGTTAGTTACATTATCACTAGACATTAAGTAAGAAGAGTAATTCTGATACCACTTGACGTAGCAAGAAATGTGAAAAATGAGGAAAACACCATTGCTTTGTTAAGAACTCCTTAAATTTATGAAAAAAGGAGAAAATTTACTAAAGTATAACTTTATTGAGAATAAAAATAACTCCCCGCATCCAAAGGACTAGAGTCCATTTATACAATTATCACAAAACCTAATTAAATAAATTTCTATTTTCCAAAATCGTAAATTGAGTATAACTCAGCTCGAACCCGTTGATTGGATTGGTAAAAATCCTAAATAAATTAACTTAAAAAAAGAAAAATCTAAATAATAATACATACTTTCCAAGTCTTAAATTAAATATAATTCACCTCAAAGTCAATCTTATATCGATCAAATCTAAAAATAAGACCTAATCGGTTCAAATTTAAAAACTCATGATACAATAATAAAAAAAATTAATATTAAAATAAATCTTAAATTAAATAAAATAAATTAAATTAAATCATGTGCCGTAACCCCTTGATTTCTCCCTTGACTTTTAAATTAACTACTTTTGATTCTAAAACTCCTGAACTTCTTCATTTGGGCTTTTTACATCATAAAACAATGTTAAATGTAAAATCAACACCGCGTTGACTTAAATTTGCCAGCAAGAGCGGCAAGTACATAACACTAGGCCGCTTGTAAAACACCACACAACACATTCCCTCTCTATACATCTGTCACCAGTGAGAACAAGATCAATTAGTAACAAAAATTTCTCATTGGCCATGATTTCATGGCTTCTTTGATCCCTCAGTCGTGCTTTCTGTAAGTCTAAAACACAAAAAAGTCCACTAATTAATTCCTGTTGTCACAAACCACCCCATTTCATGAACTTCCTAACCTCATCATATAATACCAATATTGCTGCTGCTCCTGTACTCCTGAACATGTTAGATACTGCTCCCCTATAGAATGACGCTACACCCTCTGTCCTATAAATCTTCCTCCAACAATCCAGAGTATTATGATACCTTAGTTGTTCTGTTCCCGACTGCATCATCATCCGCCTCCGCACAGTGTCCAATGGATAGGATATTAGCCCAGCAGAGGTGGTGACTGCCTGAGCCACCAGCCAACGAACCCACAATGGTGATTCCGGCTTGGATTGCTCTGACATCATGTATTCCTTTGCTGTGTCAAAACCACCAAAGTATAGACCACGGTGGACAATCATCCCATGAAGAGAAGCAGGAAGGCCTCGGTAGATGCCTCGTATGCCATCTCTCTTGTAAATGGTGTGGAGGAAGTGGCAAATGCCTCTGAATTCACGGGAATCCGTCCTTCCTATGTCAGCAGCAAGGCGGGTGTGTGCAATGTCAAGAGGATAGATGATGACCAGCGTTGTACACCCTGCTGCAGATCCTGCAACAAAGTTGGCAGCAGCACCAGACAAAAGATGAGAACTTCTAGATGTTTCTCCACCCTTCAACATGGTCCTGTAGAGGTCCTGCACAAGTGTGTGCATATTTTAGGTTATACAAATAGAATCCTTCAGAGATCCGTTAACCTTATAAAACTAAGTTCAATGACAACAATGACTAATAGCCAGACACGAAATAATTGCAGATATATACTTGCAACTAATAGGATTGGAATATACTAGATCCATTTTCCTGGATCTGAAACAAGTATAAAAGTTAAAATAACAATAGTGACAATCTCCTTTTTCTACAAACCAACAAGGAAGATGCAAAGCAGTTTAGATGAGGAACAACCCAAAATCAAAGAAATCACACCACCTTTCATGAAGCATCAACATCCTAACATCCCTATACATCTTATTGATGTCTGCATGCTGAAGTGGTGTGGTAGATTAGAAGTTGGCAGGCAGTAGATAGCATTCATTCATATGGATGAGTGTACCCTTTGTACAACCATCAATAGCATAGAAGGTTAGCACTTCTGTAAACAAAGTAAATTGAATTCATGTTCTGTTCATGTAACACAGCAAACGATATATTATCAAGTGGTCAATCTGGTCAGAGTTAGACAGTTAGAAGCTAAGAGAGGTTATTTATCAACATGTCAACAAATACAGCAGTTAGAAATCTTGCAGGACTGTATAATGTGCCTTAATGATATGGCCTCCACAAAGTTTCCAAATTCAGCAGGCCTCAATTGATCACTTGGAAATCTAGTCAAAAGTTTCCTATTCATTAAATAAGTTGCAAAGATCATATCTCTTAAGCACAAATGCATGATAGACTCATTTGCTTCCTTAGCGATCTCTTTGATAGACTACCGACTGTAAGTTCGTACCAACTCTAGTCCCATTTGTGCTTCTAATTTTGATAATAATGTCTGCTAGTTTGATAATAATGTCAGCATAAATGCATGATGCCAGAAGAAGATCATGATCTAATAAGAAACTTTTGATGCCTTTTACTTGTTTTTCTTTAAAGGACTTCCCTGTTTCCATGATGTAAAAGTTAAAAAACGTTTTGGTTTCAAATGTTCTTTCATGCAAAACAAAAACTATATCTTTGATAGCTCCTTAGCCAATTTGACTTATAGCGTGCATGCTCGTGAGTTACACTGTAAATTGTCTCTAGGACTCCACAGGACAAAGTTTTCTAGTGCCAAACAATAACTTTTATAGGTTACTTTTTAACAATTGGAATTGAACAGTTTTTACTTGAGTGACACCGTCCAGGACTATATCTAGAGGTCATTTCCACATTCTTTTATTCACCAAACACATTAAAAGTCACCTACAATTTGTGTCACATAAAACTTACCATTGTGCGGTTTTAATGGAGTATTGGTGAATTTATCTGATTAGCAATATATTCCATTTGCTTTAATAGTGAATCAGTGAATAATGAACTTGTCAATCCATCTGTTTAGTAATAGCTCCATTTGTTTTAATAGTGAATCAGTGATTAGTTAACATTTGCCTACTATTGGACGTCTTTCAACCTGCATTAACCCAAAGGGTTGAAATATATATTGCAGATAAGGAACAAGGACCACCAATATGGTCAGTCCATCTGGAGACACAAGCTTTAGATGAGATTCTCCATTTAAGTCACTAAAAATGATTCCGACATCATAGTTTATGGTTGTATGATACTTGAACTCAAATAGGTAAGGAAGCTGTTATCGGAATACATCAATCACGCCACGTTAATGTGCTACAAACAAAAATATCCCAAACTAAATAGAAAGGGGAATGTCAACACCTAAATGTGCGACAAACAAATATATTCCAAACTAAATAGAAAGGGGAATGTCTACACCTAAATGTGCCACAAACAAATATATTCCAAACTAAATAGACAGGAGAATGTTTACACCTAACAATCACTCAACAATGCGGCTGTGCCTCGGGTAACAGGAAGCATTTAAATAACAAAATGCTTTTATTGATCAAGAACTGCCTCGACATGGAAAAATGCAGTTTCTAAAAACAAAATTCATCTACAAGATCACCTCCGAACCGCAAACCAGCAAGCCGACATTTCTATGCAAACAGGTCACAAAAAATTCTAAACAGAACTATATAAAAAGAAAATGAAAAAACAACCAACAATTGGAAAACAAGCACTATTCAGCGGCCATGGCGCATAACAACGTTCATTCGATATTCGGCAAAATTCATCACAAAAACATCAACCCAACGTCTCTCCTACACATAACATCGAACACCTCACAAGCATTCAAGATGAAGAAGGCATGAGGTCCTCTCCGCCCCACTCAACCATCAATTCAAGAGATCAAGCACACAACAATGAAGGAAAGGTGAACATACCTTGAGCGAGAAGTTGAGGGCGACAGAGGGGTAATACCGGAGGACGCCGGTGCCGTTCCCGCGCCAGAGCGACAAGGCGCCCTCATCCCGGACGGTGCGAACCATGCAATCGAGCATTCCCCGGAACCGCCGCCGGCGTGTGCGGCCTCCGAGGCCGATCAGGGCGGCGTTTCCCTCCTGCGTCTGGAGGAGCAGCTTCGCGCGCTCGATTGGCGCCACCACCGTGTGCACCGCCCCGCCCATGACCGCGCCAGCAACAAGATCCCGCTGGAACGCCCTGGCCCAACCCCCGTCTCGGCAGTGGCCGTCTTCTGGCTCGCCATCGGCGGCGGCCATTTGGGGTTTTCTGCTCCGGCGAAGAGAATAACGAATATGATGTTCCGATCTGAGAGGTCTGCGTATAAATCTAGGGGGAAAAGTGGAGAGGACACGTGCCTGGCACGCGGGATGTCCACGAAGTATTTCATTTGTTGCATTCAAACCCTTGTGTTCCAAAGCTCTAAGCGAAATCTCTTTGGTTGGAGTTGCCGTTAGTTGGTCATGTGCGTTGCACGTTCATGGCCCAGTCTGTAATTAATGATGAATTTAAGAATATGACTGCCATTAAGCCCCGCATATCTCAATTTTTTCCTTTAATTCTTTTTTTCATAAGTTAAATATTTTTTCGAACTAAAAACTGGATAAGATATCAATAAATACTTAACTATTTGTGTCTGATTACCCGATTTTTGTTGATTAAAACTCCCATAGTTAAACTAATAATTTTGTTTTCTTTTATGTTTTCTAATAGACATTTATGGGTGCTTAAGTGAGAGAAATATAGGAGGAAAGTTATATTAAAATAATAAAACAATTTTATCACAAGAAAATCAACCACTTCACTTGATTCTAATTAACATATTGTTGATAAGAAAAGGGTGTTTTTGCAAAATTAGAATGCAGGTAAACGTTGTTTTCAAAATAACACGAGGGTTCTTCTGCAAAACGGTAAAACGGAATGCACAATTTGCAAAAAAATCTCTTGACAGAGATTTTATTCTCTGATGGAGCCATGGTTTCTGTAGGTTTTCTCGGTTTTCCTCGACCAAAACCGATTCCGAGAAAGGCCCAATCTCTGCGGTTTAGTACTACCGAACCAAAAACGAATCCTACTCTTCGCCCAAAACCCCCTTCAAGGGCCTGCAAGGCTGCAAGCAACAGAGGAGAAAGTGAGATGCAGGCGATGAGGTGTAAGGTGATGGCGGCGCTGGGGAACAAGAAGAGGGTGGTCAGCTTGCTCCTGGTGGGCGCGTTCGCGGCGTTAGGGGCGCGCTCGGCGGCGCAGCAACAGGAGATCAAGACGCTGGAGGCGGAGAAGGCGTCGCTGAAGTGCGGCAACAAGGCCATGGTATCGGCGATGTGGGAGTGGTTCCAGAACCTCTTCCCCTTCGTCGAGGCCAACCCCTCGTCCTCCCCACCATCTCCCTTGCCCACCTTCGATCCATCTACGCCGACGAGGACCGTCGACAGTCGACCTCCATGCCTCCCGCCGACGTGGATTCAGGTACTGGGCAAAACCCTAGTTGGATGATTTCATGTCGTTTGATTATTTCCGTGTGGATTGATTAGGATTTTATGTGTAGGATTCCCTGAAAGAATAACTTTTTATTTGAGATGTTGTATACTTGAATCAGCTTGATGCAAAGCAAAGAACAACCAAAATTGGTTGGAAAATTGCTATTCCCGATGTAGGAGATCACATTCGTATCTTGTGAATCTGTGATACAGTGGAAAGCCATCCTTTTGTACTTCTGTGTAGATAGTCTTGAATGTGGTGATTATTGCGTTTTACCCATTTTCTCAAAAAAAAAAAAACATCGTCTTCATTATGTAGACAAGTAATTGCTTCATCCTGTACATTAATGTATGCAAGGTAAATGGCTGAACGTGTTGATTATGTGTCGTTCTCATTGTGTAGATTAGTCGAAGGTATGTTGGATTAATTTCTTCATCTTATGTTAGCCTCACATATATTTACAGGTCTTGGAATTAGGTGGAGAAAGACCTCTTCTGTAAGGTACTGGCTTGAATTTGTTCATTATCTTGACAAGTTGTATATGTGCCAATTATATTTTGTGTTCCGAGTCCTCAACAAGGTTCATTGTTTTGGGGCACCTTGTTCTTGGAGTACAGGCCTGTTGAAAGCTCAGAATCCTATGGAAAAGCCAGGAAGATGCCTGTAGTGAAGCATCATTGTTCAGGTTTAATCAAGACTAGGCATTTATCAATGAAAATTTTATTTGTGAAAAGGACTGATTTATGAAAAGGGTTTTCTAGGTGAATTTACTAAGCTTAGTTTTATCTAGAACTGAGGAGAAAAGGAAAGTCGAAAATAATTTCCGGCTTTGGCCATTCTACTGTCTAAGTGAAACCCAAGAAATAGAAAGCTTATGTGGAATCTGGACTGAGAACAGATCTCAAATGATGGTCATTAATTCTTTTTAATCTAGGGTTACACACAGCTGTCTTGCACTTGTATTCCATTTGCAAAGGCAATATGGTTCTTGGGCATTATGTCATAAGAATTAGCTCATCCCAGGAAGGGAACACCCTTAATAAAGCATTCACTGATGGTTTATATGACTTCAGTGAGTTCATGGTGAACTGCAATATAATCCTGTGGTAAGATATTTTGGTGTGCCTAACAGGATTGGTACAATCAAGCTGCTTGTGAGCCGGCTCAAGGCTCAAGTTTGGGTTGGTTAAAGCTCGAGCTTGGTCCGGTCATTTATGAAGCAAGCCAAACTTGAGGAGATTGAGTTCAACACTCTGACCTGCTATGAATGTTGTAGTTTTCATCCACAATGATATTGAAATCATGGAATGGCTTGTGTCTGAAGAGCGAGCTTGAGCATGTGTTGGGTAGGTGGCTCAAGATCAGGTTGTTCACAACTTTCTCACAATTTTGTCTGGAAGGAACTTCACCTAAATTTATTTCCTGTGCCTTTTTCCTTTATATAAGCATGGAGTGTATTATGTTTTGAATCTTATGAAGGAGCTTTTTTTCCTTCCACAAAATAGAAGGATCAGCAATTTCTGTATGGAAAGTGGTCTGTTCTTTTTTCCCCTTTTTCAGTACGAATTTTAGATATAAAGGGAATGCAAGCATGTTGAAGGATGTTCCTGCTTAAATTTCTCAACCTTTATCGGGACAGCAGTTCTTGTTCTGAAAATTTTGAAAATTAGGCTTAATATTTTATGTGGACCTGCAATATGGTTGAGCGGCTTGATGCCATTGGTTTGTTGTGTCAATGCTTTCTATTTTCCAAGATGTAAATATTGAGTTATAATGTGGAATAAATTTTCTTATCAATTCAGATCTTTTTCTCTATTCAATCCAAAGTAGTTTACAGACTGGGGACTGATCCAGCGTATGTGATATGTTGAATTACCTGTCACAACTGTTGCACGAACATTTTCACAAACGCACAAAAGAAGGGGCGTGGTAGAATCCTAATGCTGTACCCTAAAATTTTAGGCATGCAATCTGAGTTACAAGAAATGCCACCAATTTCTTCCATGCGTGAGAGATTTCTATTGAATTCCTTATTGTATCCTCAATCGTTCCAAAGCAACTATAAAAAGCTTAAATCTGCATATCATAAAATAAAGATGCAACAATCCAAGTTGGAAGGGTCAATGTAAAAACTATAACAGTGATAATAAACTCACATAAATCTTGGGGCAGGTATGAAGTGATTAATCAGATTTGCATGACAAGCAATTAATCTGAAAGCCACTTGATTTCAGGCACAATTTCCGAGCATATTGATGAAACAACTAATACCAGCTAAAAGCACCAGATCCGTCTATCAATCCCCAACTGAGATCCAAACTAATAGTCATGCTTTTAGATCTGCTGAGTATCTCTCAAGGTTGCTTCCTGAGATAATATTTGCAAGGTAATCTTAGTATGGGCGGAACCTCTGCCCACGGTTACCACCACCACCACCTTGTCGTCCACCCCGTGAGCTTCCACCTCGATTTGTATTCTTCTGTGCTGCAGCTGGTGGTGTACCAGGTTGTTGCCTGCAAAATAGGGCAGTGAAGATGAACAAAACATAAAGAAAACCATTATTTATCACACCAATGACAAGGACAAAGGTCAATAGTGGTAGTCTAGGAACCTATATTAAGAAAAAGGTATATTTGTAACAATTTTTTTAAGTAAATAATTTCAAATATAAATTGTGTGATGTCCAACATACACTGACTGGTTAATAACTTGGATGCCTAGGGCTTTTTTAGTACCTTGACCAGCACAAAACCTATCCACCATAACTTCAGTCAGACAGTAGAATCAGCACCCAAACGTTATCAATAGTAAATTGCGGATCCTTTTACAATAGTGAAAAACAAAGCTAAAGAACTCATAATTTCACTCTTCAAATACCATTGCTCCAATAAGCAAAATGAAATATCTGAAACAAATCATTTGATAGAGTTCATACTTACATGACATATGCAAGACGTCCATCAGGTAATATCATTGGTACCATAGCCATACCAGCTGCAGCTCCCCTTCCATAGAGCGCAGGCTGACCAAAAAACCCAATAGTTTTAACATAGCAAGTGAAATTAGCATCTTGCATTGTAAGAATAAATCCACACTTAAAATACATCCACCATGAAAGAATATGGTACCTGTGGAAATCCCGCACCTAGGGCACCATAGGCACTGCCCATTACACCAAATCCTAACTGAGAGGGGTAGCCAGCCAGTGGAGGACCTTTTTGCAAATTAGTTACCACATCATTTTTCTTATCAGATGGAGGTTTTGCAAGGGAACACTCAAGAACTTGATCTGTAGGTGAATTGGCACAGTATAAGCCACAGTAGAGCATATGAGAATGGAACCAATAAGATGCAGAAAAATATAGTGCATATCACCGTCAAGTTCATATTTCTCAGTATTCTTCAATGCTTTCATGGCGGCCGACCGCTCAGCAAAATGCACAAAACCATATCGGTTCTCCTGTCCAGATTTTGCAGGAGGTAGCACCACCCTTGTGATTTCTCCATGATGCTTAAAGAGCTTCCTTAATTGTTCTTGAGTCACAGTTTTTGGCAAGTTCTTCACATAAATTGCTTTCACCTGTCAAAAACAGCCAACAAGTCAATGAAAACAACTGATACAGAAAAACTCACCTCTAACATATAGAAAATAAGCAAAGGAATCACCACTCTTAGGATAAATCTAGAACCTGAGAAGCAGAGGAATCACCACTTTTGGGATCAGCCCAGCTCACAGTGGGGGCATTATCATCTAGTTTAAATTCTGGATTGGACATTTTCTTTCTTGAAAATTCTGCACAGGCATGGTTGTAATACTCAATGAAAGCAAAACCCCGATTACGACTAGAATTTTGAGGATCCTGCAAAATCCAAGACGAAGCAATCATAAGCCAAGAAACCACAAGAAGCATAGCATAAAAAGCAAGCACATCTGCCAGGAAGATAAGTGTGTAAAATTTTCAACTTTCTCTCTCTTAGTGTTCTCTGGTAGTGGATCCTCAGCAATTTACCTTCATAAAATCAATACGACTAACTCCAGGACCAAGCTTTTCCACTGCTCTTCTCAAGTCGTCCTCAACCCAATTTCTAGGAATATTGCCAATGAATAGCCGATGTTTTGCTTGAGATGCTGAGCACCTTATTTTCCTTCCCTGTGAAAAATCCAAGATTTCATTAGAAAGATCAAGACGGATAAACAAGAAACAAATTTATCTATACAAACAGGGACTCCTGCTCAATCATTTCCAAGATGAGTTGATGACAAATGTCATAGAAAATAACTGACTGACAGTTAATGTTGTCCTATATAACAGGAAAAAAATCACATTGGCATTGATGTACAATGGAATTCACCACATCACAGAAAACGCTTACTATGTACCTATGATACAATGGATACAGTATTAGCAGATAAAGCTATAGCGCCCACTTGATCTAGAATAACAAAACAAAAAGACAAATCAAAGCTAGAATCAAAATTAATATCAATAATAAAGTCTACCTTAAATTCGCTATTGTTCAGATCTTTAATTGCCTTTGCAGCCAACTCTTTGGTTCTGAACGTAACAAATCCATAACCCCTGTTCTCAGTTGAATCCTTGCCTTTCAATATTCTAACCTGCCATCAAAAAAAGACAGTGTTAAACTTAGTACTCAGATGCTGACCAAACAAATTGGCTGAGAAAAAAGCTCACTTCATTGACTTCTCCAACGGATTCAAAATGACTCTTCAAATCCTCTTTTGACACATCATTTGAGAGGTTGCCAACATAAATCTCAGACCCATGAGGAGGAAGAGAAAGAAGCTCTGCATGTGTCTTACTTTCATCCTCCTCTTTCTCATAATCTTTCATATTCACATGACCATCACCCTGATTATCAGCTACATTTGGTTTGTCGTCTTCTTCAGGGTCCTCCTCTACCTCTTCTTCCTCTTCCTCCTCCTCCTCTTCCACCTCCTCTACCAACTCAACTTCTTCATATTCTACCTCTTCTCCTTCCATTGGCTCTTCAGTTTCATCAAATTCCACCTTTTCCTCTGGTTCAGCTTGCTTTACAGGTTCAACTTCATTTGCATCAGCTGCTTTCCCCCTTCTCCTAGGCATCTTCTGTACCTCAAACAAGTTTTTGAGGCAACTGTGATGGACACATGGAGGCCAGAAGCATTTGGAGATGGAAGCACACGAATATGGAAAGGAGGAAAAAAGTTGAAATACCAAAAGGAGTTGCAGAGTAAGAATCTTGATTCAAACCAAACCATTGCTATGGCTCAAATGGAGTTTCAAATGTGAGATTCTCAATGAGAAGACAACGAATAACTAATAACAAAGACAGGCAGGAGCAAGAACTTCTGAATGATAATTAAGAGGACAACATCCAAAGGTGCAACCAATGAAGCACAGAGTTTCTGGAATTATAGGAACACGCTGAGGCACAAATATCAATTTGTTGCCTAAATGTATTATCCATGTTCCACGGGAACAAGTAAAAAATAGGAAAAATTAGCAACATGAGAAACAGCAAGAATGCAGATTATGTGCAATAGAAGAAAGATAAATTGCAAAAACAATAAATCAAACAGCAGCTGAGCCGCCATTACAGAAGAAACTCAGCAGAATTCTGAAATAACATGCCACACTCAACAGCACTAACTTAAGCAAACACACTAGACGTCAAAATGCAAGTAAAAAATCTAAATAAATTGGCCAATAACCTATTATCAGGTGTCCAACAGTCTTGGACATTATCCAAAACAAGGATGATACAGAAACCAAGAAGCCTAACACAAAAAACTATTAAAGCTTAAGCATAGAAATCAATGCTCACTAAGCTCTGAGATTGAATCGAAATTTCCCAATGACACCAAAAACTACTCCGCGCAAAAGGAATGGATGGTTGCCATAGAAAGAGAAACTCGAAGAAATCACGAACCACATCAAAACCTTAAATCTACGATTCATGGACGGAACCCTCAGCAAAATCCCTGGAATTTCTTGACTTCGAACTGATACCGAATATTAATGTCCACTAAAACCGACGGATGAAACGAATAGAGAAAAGAATCGAAAAAATAGGGAAGAATTCGCACAATAAGACTCAAATAGACAAAGAAATTAGCAAAGAGGCATACCGCAGAAGCGATCGAGGAGGCGGAGGAGAGTTCGCGAGCACAGATTCTTTCCGATTTCGTGTTCGAAAAGAGACCCTCACGCGCCGTAGGGTTTCGACGATGACGATGCCCCGAAGCTTGTGGCTTGTGAGGTGTGCCGAATTACGAACTTGCCCTTTCCAAAATTAACCAAATGTTTCTGAGTTTTGCATGTATGTCCCTAAAATTAGGAAATTGCGTGTACACCCCTATAAAACTTGGTATTACGTGCGTACTCGTGCAAAACCTTTAGTATTGTGTGTATATGTCTAAATATATATAATTGTCACCATCAAAGGCGGTCGAAATGCCATCAGAATCAATATTCAAATATTTCGGTTTCAGCTTGAAGATATATTTATGCTTTCTTCTAAAGAAAGTTTAAAAAGCTCAGGTCTTGGATGCAATTATCCAAATGCCAGGTGGTCATTTGCAAGTCTGGAAATGGAAATTTACCGAGGGATTGCAGGTAAAAATTTCTTGGTCCATTTGGTTTGAAACTAATAATTTTTTTTAAATAATATCTCTAGTTTAATGTGAATTTAAATCAAAATTAAATAGTTTGATTAAAAAATAAAAATTTTTTAAATTAGACGTTTTTTTTTTATTGGATAAAAGTCATAATTCAACCGTTCAAGTCAAACCGATGGAGCGAATCGAACAGGAGTATCGAATTTGGTTTGATTAATCAGTTAATTTGACTCAGTTAGATTTAGATTTTAAAAAATTCAGATTATTTTTGTTTCAACTTTTGTCTCAAAATTTTTCATCCGAAGCTAATTGACTCGTATGTCTTAAGTGACAAAGTAGAATCATATCCTCCTCCACTTCCGTGTCCTAGTCATGTTGATTTGTTAATAAAAAATATATAAGATTTTTTTTTTCTTATTTTCAAACTATTTTTAATTTATACCAGTTTAATTTTTATGGTTGTTTTTTAAAAAAAGATCGAGTTTTTTTTACAAAAATCTGGCTTTTTAGGTTCGGTTTGGTACAATTTTGCACGCAAAATAGGTTTGGGGATTTCGAAAAAAAAAAAAAATCGATCCGGTCGAACGGACCGTTTGGTCACCCCCCTATCAGCGGGCATTCACGCGCGCAGTTTCTTACGAAGAACATGTGGCGCAAGCCAATACACTTCGCATGCATGCATTTATGCATTTATATCACCAAATAAATTGATCGACGAATCATGCCAATTTTAGTAGCAATTTATGCGATATAAAGTATAGCATCGAAATATTCTGTCGTTCTGCACCTTGCTTATAAAAAGGCCACAGGTTCAGGCATAAAAGAACGCAAAAAAATTAGATTTTTACGGAGTTTCGTGAGAATTGTTCTGAAACTATTTGAAAGGCTCAACTCTGCTTTAGCCATCAGAAGCCTGTGGGTTGGAGTTCGACCCGCTTCAGTTTGCCTTTGTTTTAGCGGTAAGTTTTCCATTCGTGTGGCTAGATAGATCAAGGTTGTCAAAATGCAACAGCGAGTCATAGTAAAAGCTTAAAATTACGATTATCAGATCACCCGATGATGCATATTACATTGTATATTTCATATTTCATGTAAACCAAGTTGTTGCATATAAATTTGAGTCAGCCAAGTTCATTCTTCAACTTCGTCTCTGAGAGTCTGTTTTGCAGATAGATACCAGGAAAGAGGCAATCCAGAAAGGAGGCAAAGGAAAGTGCCTCCAAAAGGGCAGCAAATGATTGACAAAGTCATCTAAAAGAAGAGCAGGAGAAGTTGAGGATGGAGAATGGAACTCTGGTGGAGCAGTTCTTGCAAATGGAGAAACTCGAGAAATCTCCCAAGAAGAAGCGAAAGGCAGTGCAAGAGAATCCACTTGAGGCGCGAGTCTCAGATTTCTTTGATGTTATAAAAGAGATCAAGGAAAATAGACTTAGCATGAGTCTAATATCTGTGTAAAAATCTTGCATTTTTTTCAGAATATATCAAAAGAATCATTCCTTATGACCTGAACATAGATTTAAGTTAATGGAATTAGAGAATGATGTCATCGCATATTATTGAATGACCTGGTCAATTTTAAACTAAGTTTTCACATGTTTGTGTTTCAGAAACAAGGGCATCAAAGAGACCATGCTCAGAGATCTTCTACAAGAACCTCATCCAGGAGTCCTGCCAACAGATGAACATCCTTATGCCAACATACAAGGTGACACAGCTAGGGCCAAAACATAGTCCCAGCTTCCAAGCAGAAGTTGAGATTAGTAATTTGGTATACATAGGAACCAAGGAAACCTTAATGAAGGATGCATGAGCAATGTGTGACGAAAATGGCAGCAAATGATATGTTGGAGCTAGACAAAACAGAGAAAGAAGAAATTGAGCATCTGAAAGAAGAAAAGGACTAAAGAATTGAGAATGAAGAACAGGTGCATCAGATCAATCAGATGAAAGAAGAGCTGAAGATTGCCTATGAGCACGAGCAAGAATTTCTGCAATTGAACCAAGAACTCATGGCACTAGTCTCACTCTTCCAGTGACCTTGAAGAAGAGGTCATGAAAAATTAAATTTCCAAACTTTCAGATTCAAGAGTTATATTCATGATATTTAATCCATCTTGTGCAAGAAAAACTTATTGAGAACATAGCTGTTAATCAGATGTTAGACGTGTTTGATTTGCATTAACAAAGTTCAGATCCAAAAAAAGGCCCAACCTAGTGGGCTGTAACAAATTCACAACTTTTTTTGGTAGGAACTAAAGTTTGAAGTCTCTAATAGACTATGATCTCTATAGAAGATCTCTATGATCATTAAGGTAGCAGTGTCCATAAGTTAGGAGAAGAGTTGGGAACCTTATCTGACCAGTCACTGAGAACACATTGATGATTCAACTGTTAAAGGAGCATCTATGGTGCATTCAGTTCCTGTATAAACTCCGTATTCTCGAGTACCTTTTTCCTGCTCATCAATAATTTGATCCTCATCAGGCTGAATGAATTTGGAGTTGCTTAAGAATCCCTGCTGGATATGATGACATAGAATACTATCAGCTAATATCAGGTAGTACATAAAAGTGGCGAAAATGTATGCTATTATTTATCTAGTACTCACCTTATGATAATCCAGACATAGTGATGTTGATATCAACCATTTACATCTATAAGTAGATTTCAGTTAAGTGTGTATGTGTGTGCGCACACGCGCTAGAAAAACCCTAAATATTAGGGTATTGTGCGGAATCTTGGTAACATGCAAAATGAGAACAAAACTTTTAACCTTTACAAAGGTTGGTGGCATGCAACTTCAAAGTCACATTGAGACAGCTAGAGTATTTCAGATGAGTTTACATGGGGTAGTTAACAATAAAATCAAGTTTCCCATATCCATGTTATGTGGTAGATCAGTGTCTATAACAGATTGTCCAATGAAATGCATTCACCTTTATCCAACATGGAAAAAAAGTTAAATCATGTTTAATTCAACAATATCATATGCATTAATTCTCACCGAACAATTTTAATACTTCTGCACCAAAGCATCACTGTTAGCACGAAAGGAACCATAGCCAAGCACAAGTGCTCCAAGGAGTGCCCACTTATGACGTAGTGATTCACTTGGTATACTTTTATATCTGCTATTCCTTCAAACAATGACAGAAGGTAGAACCCTGCATATCATGTTGATATCAGAATTTACAAATAACAGAATAGTATGGCTAACAAATTCTACTTTGTATACCATGGAGAATCTGAAAAAGGAAATGCTACATCCACTTAGATTAAACAGGAAGACATGTGAATAGAACAATACAATTATTTAGAGAGTAGTTATTCAGGTAATCAGGTTCATAAGCCTCCCAAGAAGCAATTATCTATAAGCAATCAGGGAAAGAAAATAACAGAATCACTAATATCTTACACACTACAGTTGTCGTGTAGTGGTTTAAATGTGCAACTTATTATTTAGCCACTGCAATAAAAATCATGCCTCCCTTGCTCCCAACCTTATTAAGATTACTCCATTGCAACCAAAATAGAACATCTTTAAGTATTGTGTCATACAAGAACTAGAACAATTCATTTTGTTAATCAGCAAAAGCAAAGGCAGAAGAGCTTGTAATTTCAGGAAAGATATATCATATTCATATCCTTGTGAGCTCTCAACCATGTATTCCATTATAGCAAGTTGCAGTCACACAGCCTAAAGATTCATATTTCCAATTCCCATTTCCATTACAAAGCCTCAAATCCCAGGGAAAGATAAGACGTGGTGTCTAGTAACATAAGGCTGGTTTGAGAAGACAGGAAGTGCATAAATTAGGAAATACATAGCAAGTTTGACAGATAGGTTCCGCAGACAAAGAATGCTACACAAGAAAAGGCAAATGAATGACAGTGCTGAATCTAGAATTTGACCTGTTGCATAAAACCAATATCTGGAATGTGAATACTTGGGTGGAAACCAGAAAACGATTGTTGGTATTACGATGAATGGCATATAGTGGAACATAATGGAGAGCCGAAGATCATTAAAAGTCCTGCACCCAGCTAAGACAACACATCCAGCAATAATTGATGTTAAATATTCCTCAACAGTGAAACAAATCTAGAATATGAAAACAAGAATACTCACCTTTCATATGCAACGCTGACTAGATCAAGTGTAATCAGAGACAACAAGGATGTAATTCCAATCCATTCATCTATTCTCTCAATAACTAAAGTGGATAAGAGTGAAGTAGTTGAAACCATTACCTGCATTAAACAGGCTGTATTTAATATAAAGTGAGAAAAATAATTCATAAGAACCTACAAATCACATTAAGTGCCCAGAAGATAGTAGCAATTATGAAGCATAAGGAAGTCGATAGTACAATTATGAAGCATAAGGAAGTAGTCTATCATTGTAACCTTCACATACAAGCACAATGGTCAAAAGTCAGGGCCATGATCTGTAGATTAAACCAAAGGCGTGCTTAATCAAGTATGATTTCTTGAGACCATTTGCAAGATTTTCAAAACATAACTAGACTTTCTTGTTATACTCTTCTCTAGAACCCTGTCCAAAGCCCTAATTACCTTAATTGCCAAACAAGGAAATTTAAGATTTTCTTGATCATATTTGCTGCATAAAACTTCTCCAAATTACTGTTCCAACCTATCCAGCATCAAAAATTTGCTACATGAATTCCAGAAACCACAAAACTTAACATAATATTCCAAAAAATGGAAATTTGATCTCCACCAACCAATATAGAAAAAAAATCTCCAACACAAAGCAATACGCTCCAAAAAAATGCGTGGAAGTAAAATCAACAGAAAACAATGTGAATCACCGGCAATCGCTCCCAGATGACCCGATCATCGTCCGGCTTCAGATGGTAATACGCCGACCCAAACGATGCCCCAGAAATTCCAGCAAAAAAGAACGCCCAGCCCCAAATCTCACCCTTCAAGCTACCATCCACAACACCACATCTCAGAACCAAAGAAAACACATTCAAACAAACATCAACAAAAGGGGCAAAAGCTAAAGGCTTTGCCTGATGGCAAAGCAGGATCCAGAGAGGCAGAGGACGAGGGCTGGGACGCCGACGAGGAGGAAGGCGACGGTGGTGAGGACGTTGAGTGTGTTGGGGACACCGATCAAGTTGCGCATGTCGGCGAACAGGTGCTGGGCAGGTGAGTGCGGGATCCGCGGCGTGGCTAGCATCGCGAGAACGAGCATGAGGGCGGCGCCGGCGAAGAGCCGCGCGCGGGAAGCTCGCCGGAGCACGCCGCGCTCCGCCACCGCGTGCATCTCTGGTTCCTCCAGCTCTTGGAGCAAGGTTTTACGTTTCGTTTCGGAATGTTTCCGCTGTATTGAACTTGGGTCAAACTATTTTATAATTTTATTTATTATACTTATTTTTTATATTTAAAAATATTTTTAAAAAAATAAATAATGTAAAAATATTTTATTTAACGTCAACTACGTATAATTACTTAAAATTTTTATAAATTAGATATTTTTCATCCTAATTTCAAAAATTATATATTTCTTTTATATTATCAAATATATTATACAAATCTCTTCAGTGTATATTTATTATTAAAATTAAAAATATTTTAAAATATTTTATTTGATATTATTTAGGATGAAATAAAAAATGCCCCTTATTTTATTAAAGGTGATGGGGTTTTTTCAAATACATAATTTTTTATATAATTATTTGTAATTATGACAATTTTATAGAGATTTTTTTGTAATTTTATTTTTTTTAAAAAAAGGGTTCTAAATATATTTCAAATTAGCCATACTCAAGTCTAGATTGGCCCTCAAATTCATAATAGTCTTCTATCAAGTTATCATTCAAAAAATAAATAAATTTTCACATTTTTTTATCATTTTTGTCATCTTAATAACAAGCTTAAATTATATATATTCTATCATTTTTGTTATTCTCACAATAAAAAAATAGAAGAATATATGAAATTTTTTTTATTTTTTAATGATCATTTAATAGAAGATTATGGATTTTGAGAGCCAATCTAAATCAAATTCAAGACCCATATTTTCTTAAAAAAATAAAATTACAAAAAATTTATTATAAAATTATTATAATTATAAATAATTTCACAAAAAATCACGTTATTGAAAAATTTCCATCTTTAATATGGGAAAGTGTATTCTTAATTTTAATAGTAAATATACACATATTTTTTAATATATTTAATAATCCAAAAAAATACAACTCTTGAAGTTTGAAAAAGAAATATGTAATTTATGAAAATTTCAAGAGCTTATATGCAATTTATCCATGTTTATATGAGTTTTTTTCTTTAGAGACTCATACTTTACTTATTGATTTTGCTATTTAATTGTACTTAAATTAGTTACAATTTATTTTTTATGATGGAATTTAGAACAACATCTTGTAAATTTGGTTTTATTTATTTGAATGATAATAATAATAGAAGCACATATGAAAGTTTATTTTATTTTTTGGAGAAAACATTATTGCAAAATTTAAAGACCAATTTGAACCAAATCTAAGGCAAATCAGTATCATATTTGTGACACATATTTTCTAAAAAATAAAAATTAAAAACTCATTATGAAATCAAATTTGAACCAAATTTAGGGCTAATCAGAATCAAATTTGAGACCCATATTTTCTAAAAAATTAAAATTTAAAAAACTCATTATAAAATCGTCATAATCACAAATAATTTCATAAAAATTTATGGTTTTGTAAAAAAATTCATAGTTTCTAATAGGATAAAGGATATTTTCATTTTTCTATTTCATCCCAAATGACACCAAACGAAATATGTTCTAAATATTCTTAATTTTAATAATAAATATATATCCAAGAAGTTTTTTTCAATATATGCAATAACTGAAGGAGAAATATGCTCTACAATCTTTCATATTCGCATAAGAAACCCTAAGATTTTTGAAATTTCGCACAACACCCTATTCTCACATTATTGCAAATACATTCCTGTAAAGTTTCATATTTGTATAAAAATTTATTTAAATTGCATATCACACCCTATGATCTTTAGGTTATTAACAAAAATTATTGCACCCAAATTTAAGTTGAGATAAAGTAATAGTCAAATTTGTACCCTTAAATATCATATCATGTATGATAAACTTTGTAAAGATATATACACATCAAAATTTAGGTATTTTCAGTACATTTTTTGTCAATAAATCTACGAATTAGAAATCGATAAATTGTCGAGATTCATTGGATGTGACTGACATATAGAAAGAAAAGGTCAAAGGTTTAGTTCTGAAACATGAAACAATCAACTGAAATTGATGCAACCAAATTGAGATGTGAATCATATGATTTGTCTATCAGTCAAATTTAACTCATTATTGTATCTTTGTAAGATTGATTAATATGAGATTTTGTTTTCTTCTACTTGTACTTGCTCCTTTTTTTGGTGTGTGAAGGCATAATGCATCATCTCTTACTCATATATTAGGTCTCATGTATGCGCGAGTTTATTTTTTTAAAAAGAAAATAAGAAAAAGGTTTTAATTAGGGTTTGAGTACTTGCAACAGATGAGCATATCATACAATGAAAATAATCAAATTTCATCCATTTTAAAGCTCACCATGGGCTTGTACTTGGTCTAGGGTTCTAGCTCATTCTTCAATCGCTTTAGTTCATTGCATGCGCCTGTGCATGTTCTTCTGATGTGTCTTGACGATCAATACATTTCACTTCAAGATGAAGAGCTTTTGGCACCTCAAAAGTTTAGGCTAGCTGGTGTTCTTCCACCTTCAATTTGCACAACGATATGATCTTTAATAAGGTAACCTCTAGGGCATGAATTAATGAGGAGGACATTCCTTTACATTTTGGAGGGCAAAGAAGCAAGAGAGAGTACTTAGCATGAGAAGTTATGGTCTGCTCTCCGACAAGTAGGATTTGAACTCACCACCTCTCCTTTATCTTTGAAAGGAATGTTTGACGCCATCGCTCAAAAAATCGGAACAAAATCTCTTCAACTTAATATTGATTTGGCCTTCAATTATTTGAGTCCATGAACTCCAAAATGATAGTTGTTTGGCATAATCATAATAATGCAGAAGTTTTCCTTACAGAATTGACATGGACACTCAAGTCTCCTCCAAGCCACCATCTACCTTCTTCTTGCTTTGAGTGGCCTAGCTTTGCCCCAGCACTAGTCCAAACACGTTCCTTTCATGATATCTTTTGTTGATCAAGGAGCAAGTCTATTGTCACTCATCACCATTGCCATCCCAATCCGATCTTAATAACATGATTCATGATTCTTAATCGCCTTTCTCAAGCTTTCAATTTATAACTATTTGACCAAACAAGTACATTGCATCAAGAACACCATCATGATAAGCCAACAAAATTGAATTCACACGAATCACATAGAAACTTAACAAAATGTACTACTACGGCTACCACTAGACATGATTCACAAGAGAAGACGTAAATATTCGCTGCCCGGGAGACAAAATGGCTCTTGGATCATACTTCAGCTTCATATCGACAAATTTGCTCCACTTCGATCCAAAATGTTTCATCCATTCGTCTTGAGTACGATAATGTGGTAGATACTGTTTAAACTTGATACCCTTCTGCTCCAAGAAATGAAACATCTCCATGTTTTGGCTCTCCAGATTCTCCAAGTCATGCAACCCCAATCTCAACAGCCCAATCGTGTAGAAGACCTCCTCGTCGGGGATCACCGCGGACGTCCTCTCATCCCATCTACAATGTAAACAGATCATTAATCCACTTGTAGTTAAATGGCGATTGAGGATATATAAATGCTTACTTGTTCTTGTCCATTGGATAGATGAGAATTGGACCCATGGTGGTGTTGCTCTTAAGAATGCCTTTGAAGACGCCTACATCAATGTCAATTATCCTAGACTTGGGCACAAATATGTTGACCCAAGGGTGTGGGACATTCCAGAGGCCCTTGGCCCTAAGCTTCAGCTCGCCGTCGTGAACCCGGTCGAGAAATTTCAGGTATGACACATCTTTTGTGAATGCGAAACCCGGCTCGTAGCTCAGTCCTTCAAGCAAGGAGTTGAGTTCCTGTCACGCAGCCAACTACTTTGTCAATAGCTTGATGCAGTGGTTTGCATGCAATGTCAAAGATTACAGGCCAGTTTCACACTGATTCTACACGGAGAAAATATTTGGTTCTGTCTTGTTGTCAACAAGATATTCCTTCCTGGTTGGATGTTGATGGATCATAAACTTCAAAAAGCTTGATCGAGATATACGATGGAATCTATAAAGTCCAGCTTGCATTGATCAGGAAATCTAACCAAAAATGGACTCTAACTAGTATGTTTTAATGGTCAAACACAATCCAAAAGGCACTGTACTAGTCTAAAACAAAAACTTTTGCTTTTAAGAGGCACATTAAATACACAAACACAAGACACAAACAAAGACATGGAGAGAGAGAGACAGACAGAGATCACAGTAAGATCACAAAGTACAGACAGAAGAGGAGAGGTGGCATGAAAAGTTGGACAAGAAAGCAATATGGTGGTGTGGGCAATCTCCACAGGACCATCAGAGAGGAGGAGGAGCACATGCAAGGGAGAAAACACTTTGTCCAGCTGAGAACAACTCCCTGTAGCATCACTTTGTCATGGTGAGTGAGCAAAGCCGAGCTTTGCAGTGAAAACTAGATTAGGGATCGATGAAGATAAAGATACTACCAAAAAATTTTATTTTTTTTTGAAAAAAATCATTTTAACAAAAAAGATGCTACAAAGAAGAAGCAAGTTGTATTGTGTTGTTGTAGCACTAGCTTTCTGGTACTAGTACTTCACCTGTTCAACAGAAGCAGATGAGACCAAATTGTAATATTTGGACCCTTCCAAGCAGTAAATGGTGGTATATTGTGCTACAAGTGGTGCTATCTTCTCCAAATCACCACCCGAGAAGAAGCTAGACCTCCAGCTTCCTATGATACCTTGGTCCATCATGAGCGAACCCTCCACATACTGGAACCCATTCTTCTTCATTGATATCAGCCACTCTTGATCTCTTGTAAACGCCGCGAAGTCGGAGTAGATGAGCCTCACCCATCTCACCTGCAACATCAGAAACCCTAATTTAGGTAGATATAGTGATTACAAAATATTGCATGGAAAGAAGCATGGAAAGAATGAGTAAAAGCGTAGTCATCTTCCTCACCATCTCTGGCGCCGGCTCGAGGGCGATCCGGGCTCTGGTGATGATGCCAAACTGGCCGAGACCTCCCAGAACGGCGAAGAATAAGTCTGAATTGCGTTTCTCCGAGCATGTTAGCATCTCACCCTTCCCTGTTTTGCATATCTAACCATTAAAAGATAACAAAGAATTTGTGCTTTCAGTGTTACTTGTTATTATAGATGAAAAGCTAACCGGTTATAACGTCTAGCTCATAGACGTTGGATATCTGAGGGCCATGGAGGAAGGCCTGGCCGCTGACGCCGGCGTTCGACAAGGTACCTCCCACGGTCAAGTAGAGGTAGTCCGTCCACGACCGCGGCGCGAGCCCGCGCTTCAGAGTCTCATGCAGCACGTCAATCCAGAGCTGCTCACCTCCGACGTCGATGTACTCCTCCCTGGAAAATACACTAATGCGACGATCATCGCCCTGATCAAGCGACCTCATCTCCACCACCACGCCGTCCGGGGCCAGAGCCTGGCCTCGGATGGAGTGCCCGTGACCTCGGGCCGCAACAGGAAAGAACTGCGGGGACTCGTAGGAGAACCGGACAAGCGCCGCGACGTCGTCGACTGACGAAGGGTAGAAGACGGCGGCCGGGGCGGCTTCCGTGAGGCGACCGAAGTCGGTGGAGGCCAGTGCAGTGGCGGCGGTGTCGGTGCGGAGCTTGGCGCTGATGTCAAG
Source organism: Trichopus zeylanicus subsp. travancoricus (assembly GCA_005019695.1). Lineage (NCBI taxonomy): Eukaryota > Viridiplantae > Streptophyta > Magnoliopsida > Dioscoreales > Dioscoreaceae > Trichopus > Trichopus zeylanicus. The sequence continues at coordinate 179,636 of RXID01014347.1, forward strand.
AGACAGTAACTCATCAGGAAGGTGGCCGGGCCACGGCCGGAGGCGGGCGGCGATGGCGATGAAGATAGTCACGAGGAAGACCGCTAGGGTAAAGGGTGGCATTGTCTTGTAAAAAGCCATCGCTCTGCTGCTTAGAGAAGAAGGAGATTGGTGTTCTATTAATAGGAAGAAAAAGAAGAAGAGGAGGAGGAGGAAGAGAAGAAGGAAGAGAAGCAGAAGGAGAAGGGTTTGAGAGTTGGGAGCCAAACACGAGAGTTATTTCAAAGATACGGAGGACGAGGTCCAGAGATCCTATACCCTTTGTGGGGAAACCAGAGATAGTGACAAAACCATACCTTATTTTTTTTCATAACTGTTATTTTTTTAGTTATTTATTTATTTTTGGTCAAATTATTTAGTACATGTAAAATAAAATATGTTGCGCTCATCCCGAGCTCTGAATGTCGGCTTAAAAAAGAATTTGCAAAGAAACATGAATTGACTCGACAAAAGTCTACAAAAGACAATATTGCTCGTATTCACGACTGTAGTCCATCCACATGCATGGTTGCACGGAAGAGTATAGAATTCATTCAGTTTTGTATTCTCAAACCTGCCGAATGTACATGATCCGAAATTTGTTTAAACTTGCTCTTGCTATTGTAGAGAGCGAAATTAAATTGACTGAGTTAAGCAAATTGGTCAAGTTAACTGTGGCTCGGATTTTATCGAGTTAATTGGAGCGAATTGGTCCCCTGTTTGTGAATATTTGTTGGAAATAAACAAGGAGAGACTCGGGACATTGGCTCGGTTCGTGCGGCAAGATTTCTGGTCCAACTTGTTATACGCGGTCCAGACCAGGTCCAAATCGGGGCTTTCGTGCGGTGCGGACCCACCGGCTTCACGCGGTCCCGGACAAGGTGCAGTTATGTCCGTTCAGATGGGGCTCGGACGGTTAGGATCTGCCGGGATTTTGTCCAACTATCTTGACGTTCGCCAGAAACCGAGCCGGGCCTCGCTCGGCCCAAAACCCGGTTTCCCTCTGAATTTTTGGGCCCGGTCTTTTTAATATTCGGTTGATTTTTGGTCCCTGCTATTTATTTGTTTTTTACGATTAAAAAAATAACTACGAAGGTTGCTACTGAGATTGCATTTGAAGTCTTCGTCAATGCGGTGAAAATATTATATATTATGCATCAAGAAATGCGGTCAAAGCATATATTATAATGGGCATTACGTCGGCTGTCTACCTTGGAAGAAAAGTAATTGTTTCGTAATTAAAATATAAATAGATGTTGGGGGCCACTTTGGGAGAAAAAAAGAATAATAAATTTATTTAAAAATAAGTATATTTTTATATATTTTTTATTAATAATGGATTCCTATCTAACCTTAACCGGTAATGCCCATGGTGTCGTCCTCTCGCATTATCTTTCAAGTCCGTTTGTTTTAAAATTAAAATTAGGATCAGTTGTTTCGTAATTATTATTTTTTTATAAAATTAATATTTATTATTTTATATTATAATTAAATTAAATTATTATAAAAAATTAAATAATTTTTTAATCTTGATTTTGATTTTAATCTTGAACCAAACGGTGCAATCATTTCGACTAAAATGCTTGAGCTTCGATGAGGACTCTGGACCAGGAAAAACTATGATTTTTTTACAATTATTCTGACGATCCATCCTAATTTAATTCCAGTTGTTCGGATTTCGGAACAAAACAATGCCTCATTAAGCCTTAATTCTTTTTTATTTAGTGAAATTTTCTTTTTTTGCCCTTTCAGCTCGATAAATTTTTTTAAAATTTTTTATCACTCGCTTGTTCGAGACGGATCGTTTGGCGTCCAATCATCTAATCAAACGAGCATATCCGCGCAAAAAACAAGGGGAGAGCTTCGAGGTTCGCTGACGAGGAGTGGGACGATGAGCAGAGGACCGACGAGGGCCAATGTGGGAGCTGAATTTGCCAATGACGCAGGGGTGACGAGCGGCAGAGAGAACCAACAGGTGAGTGTGCGCATCGTGACAATCAGGGCGTTTTCAACGGAGAAGGACCGAAAAGAAAAAAAAAAAATTTTAAAAGAAAAAAAAAACTTTATTGGATTAATAATAAATTATAAAATTTTTTAGAGAATCGTAAAAAAAAAATTATCCTCGATGAGAAAAGATGAAGAAATCAGACAATCCAAAAACAAGACGCTCAACAGACACCACCCCTTATGTGGCATATTCCGAGAATATTCTTCACATCCATGGCAAGAGAAATACGTAGGTAGAGATGTTTATGTCGAACGATCTGCTTGGGTTGATTTGACAAAATCCGAGTGGAAAGAATCCGATTATTTTTCCCAAACACACGCATCAAATGGAAGTGACAGAAAGCAAAAGAGGGCACTAGTCGTGTTAGGGTTTATCTGAGAACCTTCGCTGGCCACTGGCTCAATGAGGGCAAACACTCAGTGTTGCTGTTGCCGTTCCTGGATCTAAAGTTTGATGCAATTTTAGGTGCGCAATAATTTCTCGTATCGATTTGATAATTGGGTGTGTTTCGCTATCTGTGTCCTTTAAAGTTAATGCACAAATCAGGACCTAAACATAGGCCTGTGTCGCATAAATCTCTCTCGGTTTGGAGACCTTTCCACGTCAATCGAGTTACAGAGAAACATTTTCGCTATCGCAATCACCCTCGCTCTCAGGGTTTTAGCTTTCTGAATCCTTGTATAGTCTGAATTCGAGCAACTTTCTTCTTACCTTTTATAATTTGTTAAAGTACATGGATCCAAGAACAGTGAATGTGATAAGAAAGGGCGGTTTGCATCCGTTCCCTGAAGTTGAAATTGTAGATTTGGTGAATTATAATAATTCCGTAATTTTATTTTTTTTAAAAAAAAATTTAGTATGTAATTTCACTTTTATGTGTAATTGAATAATTTTGAATCTTTTTTATATCTTCAATTTGATTATTTGATTTGTAAATGAAATACAAGTAAATATATAAATTTAATTAGTACATCAAAAAAATATATTTTTAGATAAAAATTGGTAAATTAATTTCAGAAAAATAACAAAAAAAATTACAAAACGGTCCAAATATCAACAAAATCGACCTGTTCAAATATCGACCAGACATTCCCACCAAACATCCAAAAGACTTTGAAATGGCGAAACCGGCTATTGTGGAGGCTGGAGTTGAGAAGAAGACCTGGGGTTAGTGTCGGAAAGCTTAGATTAAGGTGGAGGAGCACAGGAAAGCTTGGATCAAAGTGGATGAACACCAAAGCTCAATCGCCGGGGAGAAGTAGAATCGCCGGAGAGAGTCGGATTAGGAAGGATTGCCAGGAAATCAAGATCATGGAGCGGCAGGTTGGAATCGGGCTCGTCAACGGTGTTGAGGAAATCGGAAGCTGAATATAGAAAATGGGGGGATGAAAACGAAAAAAAATTGAGAATTAAAAAGCACTTAATATGTGGCCTTATCTCAATTTATGTAAAATTGGTATTTTTCGAGTTTTGGCCGTGGAAAATAAAAAAAAAAGAATTAATGGAATTAATCAATTCTAATAATTTTAGATTTCTTTAAAATGTCATAATTAAAAAAATTGGACCTTTAATTTTTTTTTCGATTTGAAATTTAACCAGACATCCGGAAGATTCATATCCCATCATTTCAAAAAGAAAATAAAAATCTAGAGAGTTTCCCTGTTTTTCCATCACAATGAGCACGCGAGGAAAAGCTAGAAAAGCAATCGACCCATGCAAACTTATTTGTCAAGCATCTAATCAAGAAAAAAAAAAAAGGCAAACAAGCTCTTGGATTTAGTACAAAAAGCTGGGGTTGACAAATCTTTGCCTAATTTCTACACAAACTATAGGTTATCAGCGAGTCCTCATTATTGGCTCTATCCCCATTATTTTCCTCGCATTTATTTATTTATTTATTGATAGAAAAAAATTATAATATTTCATATAATAATGGCTTAGTGTTCGTTTGGCAACGGATTAAAACCAGGACTTTGATAGCCAGACTAATATTCAGATATCAAAAAAAAAAGCTATATTAGCATTTTATACTTTTTTTACTTAAAAAATAAAATTACCATAATATTTTGTTATTATTATTTTTACCGAGATTTCAACAAGGATAAAATAATTTATAATATTTTTATATAAGTCATTAATCATATTAGTATTTAAATACGAAAATATAAGTAATATTTTAACCCTAATTTTAATTATAGCCTTAGTTTTAATCCGTTACTAACGGCCTAAGTCTCAAGCTAAATCTGAAAAAAAATAATAAAAAATGGAAGCCGAGGTACGTAAAGGTCAACGTGCATGGGAGGGAAAGAAAGCATGCAGGCAGCGAACACACATGCATGATATCTCTCGTACGTGATGCCCGCTTTTTGTTGGCAGAGGTGTGATGACATGCAGCGACAGACTCGCAGATTTCGTGCGACCGATTGGATTCGCCGTATTTTCTTCGATTCCCGTGCCCACGTCCGCTCCACTTGATTGCTTGCCGCATCTTTTTCTCTCTCTCTCTCTTTTTTTAACTTTTTAAAACTATTTAAGAAGATCTTTACGATGTTAACTATCATCATGCACGCAATGTTGCAGTGCAATGGAACGGAAAGCTTCACGGGACGAAGGCCTACTAGGGTTAGAGTTTAGGGTTTCTGATTTTATCTTCATGGCATCTGCTTGATTGCCTGCTAGATGCCATGCCAGCGATGCCATCTTGTACTTGGTTAGGTCCCGCCGGCCCATGAGAAATAATCTTCTGTTTTGGCTTTTGCCTGACCTCATCATGTGCTGCTCTTCCCTGCATGTTTTCCCCCACACAAATGTTCAATAATTCACAAATAATTCGCAATTAATTAAGGCAGGTAGGATGGAGGAGGCAGGGAAGAACAATAAGATCTTGGAGATATGAGTATCTGAAGATGTCAGGTAGTGGCTTTTGCTTGAATTTTGGAACCACGCAGAGCAGGGGAAAAGGGTCTCTGGTGCGCTTGCACTTTAGGGTTTCAAAAAGGTAGCATCTTTGTCCGGTTGGATTCGACTGGTTTGATCCTCGGATTAGTTTTCTGTTTTCCTTCTCCAACAAATAGGTTGGGTTTGGCCCAAAAAATATTTTAGATTGGACCAAAATTCGATCTCTCAAGAGAAATAAACAAAACCCAAAGAGGAAGTAGATCACAGCGAGAAGCAAAAGTGTTGAAGACTTCATTATATCTGCTGACAAAGTACACTAATTAACTTCATTTCAAAGGATAATTAGGCTTCAACACAATTGCAAAAGCTCAAAGATAAGATTCCTAATCTCCAAAGCAAAATTCCTCCGAAAAACAACTCCCAATGCTTCTTTCCATTTCCATGAAACCACTTTGCAAGTGGCAGCAAAAGCTGAACACCAAGCTTATACATCCATCCAGATAAATACAACATATATACGGATACAGATATGGCGATTCTACACCTCGGTCTTATACCCATCCCTGTTTGTAGCGGCGGAAGAGCTGCTCGCTCTGGGCGTTCTTGAAGGCGCTGCAGCGAATGATGTAGACCGAGATGAGGGCGAAGGGCAGCGGCGATGAGAGCGATTTTGGCCTTGCGCCACTCGTTCCGGAGGCTGCCGGTGAGGCCAGCCTTGCAGGAGTTGCAGTCGTAGCAGAGCTGCGTCTGGTCGTTGCTCCAGGCGTAGCAGTCCGGGTCCGCTGCAGGTTCGTCGGGTTTATGGACAGCGTCGGGTTCACGTAGTGGTACCCGCACATCGTTGGCGGCTTGCAACAACTCTACCGCGAATATCAAGAATAAAATAAAATAAAATCTTTAAAAAAATTTAAAAAATCAATTCAGCTTTTATTCGAACAATTATCTGAAATTATATGAATATATTTGGGCCCCATCCCAGTCCAGAGGGCTCCTACAATCCACAAAAACAACAGACCAGCGTAGAAAATCCAGCTAAGGACCAGTACGAGGGGCCCCACACTGGGATCCGGGTCCCACACTCGGTCACAGTGGCATTAGTGGTAAGTTAACGCCAAACGCAAGCCCAAATTGAAGACAGGAGAGCACTGAGATCGGACTGGAAGGACTGATCAGCGGACAAGAATGCTGTCCTGACGCGCGAGCTTGCCGCAGACGTCGCCGCCGACAAGGCAGGGCCAGATCTGGCCCCAGTTGTTGAAGACCTACCGCTTCAGCCAGCCAGAGTAGTCGTCGAGGCGGTACTCGATGTAGACGCGCCCAAGGACAAAATAGGATTCGTCAGAAGGGATGACGACGAAGGTGAAAAGAGGAAGGACGAAAAAGAGAGCAATAAGAGTGGCCATGTAAAAAAGATAAGTGATGAGGCAAAAACGGTTCATACAATATTAATAGAGTTGACAAAAAAAGGCAAAAAAGAAGAGGACGTCAAGGGTGATGATCCACCAACGCGAGAGATGGATACATTCGTTGTCCTGCTTGGAGACTAGCCAAATACCTGCAGCGATGATTGGGATACAACAGAGAAGGGAGATGAAGTTAAATACTGGAATAATGTAATTTCTTTATATTTTTTTAACAAAAAAGGCCCCCATTTTTAATTTTATTAAGAATATCAAAAGTAGTACATCCATTTCTATGATTTAAGAAAATATCCATTACAATTTGAAGATATTGATTTTTTACACGAGGCTTTCTTCGGAAACCACAGCACCAATAAAATAGCGGTTAATCCTTAGTTAAGAGAGTAAAAAAACAACTCAAACATACCAATTAGGAAGAAAATGAAATAAGTTTCGAAAATGATCTCTCTCAGTTGTAGGAAGTTGGTTTGTTTTCTTTCGAAATCATTAGGCTATTAAGTAGGCTAACATCATTTTCTTAAACTTGAAGATGCTAGTATTGCGCTCAACCCATAATATATCTAACGAGTTATTATTACTAAAAAATCCCAGGTAGCTAATCCCTTCCAAAGCTCATTGACAAAAGAAAGGTGCTCGAACTTCTGAAATAATTCCAAACCTTTAAAGAAAAGAAGCAATATAAAAGAATATGCTTGGTGGATTTTTCTTCGATTCCATAAATGATGCAAGGTTGTATCTCATCTTACGAATTTCTTTTAACAGGATTCTCCATAACAAAGATTTTATCCATAATTCATAAATAGTTACACACTTGAACTTTGGAAAGAAGGCACGAATGCCAAAACTAATTAGCTTACTTAGAATCTTAGTCTCCTATCATTTAGAAAGCTATAAAAGCTTTTAATTGAAAAAGCTCCATTGCTAACCCATTTTCAGCATGGTTTGTTTGGTTAGGACTGGGGGGGATGACGTTGTCCAATAGCTCTAGTAAGTTGGCCATGAAAGAATTCATGGAACATGCCATTGATAATCCAGAAACATTCATATTAGATCTTTGAGAAAAATGAAGAACACGGAAGCGTACCTGATTTCATTGGGTAGATTAATGAAGTCTGAAACCCGATTAAGTCCACTGCGCTCCGGCTGCGAAGAAGGCGAAGTCACCGGAGGCGGTGCTTAGTAAGAAGATGGCGGCGCTAGAGGAGTTAGATTTTGGGAGGAGGTCTTCTGACTGTTTGGAATTTGACGACTGATGGATGTCTCTCAGGGTTTTCTCAATCCCTCTTTCTTTATATACCAAATTCCACAGTCAGGGACCACACCAATAAATCTTAATGGGTTAACCATACCCATAAATCTTAATGGGTTAATTGTTAATTAGTCCATCAATAATTAACAATTAAACCCCAGGAATTCTACACATTTATAATTCAACCACCACACTTATATTTTAGATGACAAGGACCCTAAATTAAATAGATCACCTCAATTTGGTCCTTATACCATATAATAGAAATATATATACAATAACTTCATACAATACATGTACGTCTACATGTCTTTATGCATAAATGTACATGATTTATAGTCCAAATTCTAACAATCTCCCACTTGGACTATATATAACCATGTACATATAACTTCCATTGTATATACATCTCTACATCTTTAATGTGTACAAAACTAGAAAAGTCATCTAAACCGATTCCGTCCATTAGTCTCACTAACACAAGGACCAAAGAGGCAGTCGTTGCTATTGTTTGCAACTAAACCCACATTAATCTCATGCATCAATTTAACTAAATGACATAAATCAAGTGTGGATGTGTAGCATGGAAATTACATGTAATGTGATCTACACATGCCTATTTCCAACTGGTCCAACTTTAACCAAATGACATCAAAATTCAAAGTAAACAATGAAAACTGAAAATAACTGAATAATTTATTAATGTCATGACATTAAGTACAGTACCAAGCATAAATAAAAACACCAACTCCCACTAAATCAAATGGCATCAAATGCAACAACACCCATATTTGTAACATGATCATGAAAGGCCTTGGGTGCTAATGCCTTAGTGAGCGGATCTGCAATCATAGAGTTTATTCCTATATGCTCAATACTAATTAACCCACTCTGAATTCTTTCCTTCACAACAAGGAATTTAATATCTATATGCTTAGACTTTGAAGAGCTCCTGTTGTTATTTGAGTACAAGACTGCTGCTCTACTGTCACAGTGCAACTTAAGTGGCCTTTCAATACCATTAACTATTTGCAGTCCTGAAACAACGTTTCGCAGCCACATAGCTTGATTAGATGCCTCATGACAAGCTACAAATTCAGCCTCCATAGTGGAAGATGCAACGAGTGTTTGTTTGACACTCTTCCATGAAACTGCACCTCCAGCTAGCAGAAAAAGATAGTCAGATGTCGATTTACGACTGTCTTGGCATCCAGCAAAATCGGAATCAGAAAACCCAATGATGTCAAGTCTATCCGACTTCCTATCTGTGAGCATTAAATTCTTTGTGCTTTGTAAGTATCTGAAGACTCTTTTGGCTGCTACCCAATGTTCTCTTCCTGGATTAGCTTGATATCTACCAAGCATTCCAACAATATATGCGAGGTCCGGACGAGTGCAAACCTGCGCATACATAAAGCTCCCTATCGCTGATGCGTAAGGAATATTTTCCATAAACTTGGAATCAATATCAATTTTGGGACACTGGTTCAAACTAAATTTATCTCCTTTAGATACGTATCATGTGGCCTGCAATTTTGCATGCTAAATCGTTTTAATAGACTTTCGATGTAACCCTTCTGTGATAATCCTAAAACTCCTCGTGAACGATCACGATGAATTTGGATCCCTAATACGAAGGACGCTTCACCAAGATCTTTCATTTTAAATTATTCCGAAAGAAATTTCTTGGTTTCTCGAAGCAATTCTACATCACTACTAGCAAGCAAAATATCATCCACATATAAGATTAAGAAAACAAATCTACTCCCACTGAACTTATGGTATACACAATATTCAACAGGGTTCACTTTAAACCCAAATGAGAGAACAACCTGATGAAACTTTTGATACCATTGACGGGAAGCTTGCTTAAGCCCATAGATGGATTTCTTAAGTTTACAAACCAATTGGCTATATTTGTTGGAATCCAACCCCTCCGGTTGTAACATATAAATTGTTTCCTCAATGTCTCCATTAAGAAAAGCGGTCTTTACATCCATCTGATGTAACTCAAGATCAAAATGCGCTACAAGTGCCATGATGATCCTAAAAGAGTCTTTCGTAGAAACTGGAGAGAAAGTATCGTTCTAGTCAATGCCTTCCTTTTGGGTGAATCCTTTGGCGACAAGACGAGCTTTATATCTTTCTACATTACCTTGTGAATCCCTTTTGGTTTTAAAAATCCATTTACAACCAATAGGTTTCACACCTTCAGGCAATGAAACAAGATCCCAAACGTCATTGTCTTTCATGGATTGCATTTCCTCACCCATGGCATTAATCCACCTTTGAGAGTTGGAACCATTGACTGCTTCATGGAAGGTGAATGGATCCTCTCCCTCTAAGCCAATGTTATTCTCATGTTCCTGAAGAAAAACAACATAATCATCTGAAATTGCTTTTCTCCTTTCTCTAGTGGATCTTCTTAAAGGCACAGGCTCTTCTTGAATTTGAGTATGTTGAGTTTGATCCACATTTTCCTCATGTTTAATGGATTGAGGAATAACTGGATGATCTTGATGAGTTGGAAGTTCAGCATTGTCTTGGATTTGTACCGGATGTTGTTGAATCATGTTAGGAATGAAAGCTTGATCATGATTAACAACTACTGTAGGAAAAGGAATATTTTCCAACTCCTCCTCAAACACAAAACCCTTAACATTATCTTCCCCCCTAAACTCAACATCCTCAAAGAACCAAGCATTTCCCGTCTCAAAAAATATTCTTGTTTTAGGATCGTAGAATTTAAATTCCCGTGATCTTTCAGCATATCCTACAAAATAACTACTAACAGTTCTTGCATCCAGTTTCTTTTCATTTGGCTTATAAGGCCTTGCTTCAGTTGGACATCCCCAAACTCGTAAGTGCTTTAAGACAGGTTTCTTACCCGTCCATAACTCATAAGGGGTTTTGTTAGCAGCTTTTGTAGGAACTCTATTGAGAATATACATTGCGATCTTTAATGCATCTCCCCATAGTGAGTGAGGTAAAGTTGTACGATAAATCATACTTCGTACCATATCCTTAAGTGTTCTATTTCGTCTCTCAGCTACACCATTCATGTTCGAAGAACCCGGCATGGTGTATTGAGGAACGATCCCACACTCACTAAGAAATCTAGCAAATGGACCTGGACGTTATTCACCTGATCCGTCGTACCTTCCGTAGTATTCACTACCACGATCAGATCTTATAGCCTTAATTGATATACCATGTTGGTTTTCAACTTCGGCTTTGAACAACTTAAAAACATCCAATGCTTGTGATTTCTCATGAATTAAATATAAGTAGCCATATCGAGAGTAATCAGCAATGAATGTGATAAAATATTGTTGACCATTCCTAGAAGCTGTAGGGAACGGTCCATAAATATCTGTATGTATCAAGTCTAAGACTTCCTTAGCTCTCTCAGCTCCTATTTTGCTCTTATTTGTAGTTTTTCCCTTTATACACTCAACACAAATATTATGATATGAATCATCAAGTTTTTCAAGAATTCCTTCTGACACAAGTCTGTCAATTCTCCTTTTTGAGATATGACCCAAACGCTTATGCCATAATTTAAAGGAATTTTCATTTGAAAATTTGCGTTTAGTGCCTTTTGTTTCAGTATTATGGGACTCACTGTATGAACTTTCTATATGAAGCAAATAAAGGTTGTCATTATCAGTTAAACGACTGGTTCCATACAACACAGAATTAAAATAGATATCACATTTTCTATTACTAAATGAACAAACAAATCCTTCTTTGTCCAAAATAGAAATTGATATCAAATTTCGTCTAAAAGACGGTACAATAAATGTGTTGTTTAATTCTAAATAAAAACCAGTACGTAATAACAACCGAAAAGTCCCAATGCCCACAACTTCAACCACTTTTCCAGCCCCCATATAGATGTACTTCTCGTCATCATTTGGCTGTCGGGAGTTCAGGCAACCCTGCATAGATATAATTATGTGAGTTGTGGTAGCCGAATCCAACCACCAAGTATATCTATGCACTGAAACTAAATTAACCTCAGAATTAACAAGAGCAAAAGATGTACCTTTCTTCACTCGCCAAGCGTGAAATTTGGCACAATCTTTCTTAAAATGGGAAGAGTCCTTGCAAAAGAAGCATTTCTTTTCTTTATGTCCCTCGGACGTATTTTTCTGCTTCTTTTGCAGTTCCTTCACCGCAACATCTTTAGTTTTTCTCTTCTTGCCTTTTCCGTAAGAAGATGATGCCACATGAGCACTCTCGGTTTTATTGTGTTTCATCCTGTCTTCCTCTTGCACTAAATGAGAAATGAGCTCATTCATTGTCCATTTCTCCTTCTGACAATTATAACTCACTTCAAATTGACTGAATTGCAGAGGAAGAGAAATCAACACTAAATGAATGAGCAAGTCTTCCGAAAGCTCTAATTTTAGTGTTTTTAATTTCCCTGCAAGATTAAACATTTCGAGAATATACTCCCTTATATTCCCGTTACCCTTGTATCTCATGGAAACAAGTTTTCTTAAGGCTGCACTTGTTTCCGCCTTATCGCTTTTCATATAGCGCTTTTCAAGGGTTTCAAGGAACCTTTTAGCATCAGTCTCCTCAGACATAGTGTCCAAAAACGTCTCTCGGATAGCATTTTTCATTATCATAAGACTCAAGCGGTTAGAGCGTTCCCACCTCTCAAAAGTTCTCCTAAGAGGTGCAGGACGTGGCTCCCTCAATGCTAGGTCAAGTTCCATACATTCCAAGACTATAGTTACCTTATTTTTCCAAGTCTTAAAATTGCTCCCATTGAGCACTGGAATGCCATTGATATTGGCAGTGACAGCAGAATCATTCACAAAGTCAACTGAAAGAGAACAAAAATTCAAAACACAATCTGCTCACAAAAAGAGATTAAATTTCATCTCAAGATACCTAGTACAACATTGAAATTAAGTCTTTGGACAAAATTCAATTTGTAAGTGGTACTCTTGGTGTGGCAATCAAATATTGACAATAAAGTCCTGTCAAATAATAAGCCTTTCTTTGGACCGACTTATTACCCACATGGATAAACCAAATAATTGTCACATATTTATTACCACAAATATGCTTTAATTTCGGCCAAATAATAACCTTCCTTTGGGCCGGTTATTACCCGCATGAAACTTCAAGCATGTATTGCCTGCTTTAGTTTCGGCCAAATAATAACCTTCCTTTGGGCCGGTTATTACCCGCATGAAACTTCAAGCATGTAATGCCTGCTTTAATTTCGGCCAAATAATAACCTTCCTTTGGGCCGGTTATTACCCGCATGAAACTTCAAGCATGTATTGCCTGCTTTAATTTCGGCCAAATAATAACCTTCCTTTGGGCCGGTTATTACCCGCATGAAACTTCAAGCATGTAATGCATTAAACCAAAACCATAATCAATTGCATTAATCAAAATCATAATCAGCTTAAACTAAACTTAAACCAAAACCAACTTTAATTAAACTAAAACCAAAACTAATCATCTTCTCCATCTTCGAACCCTAATCGCCGCCGCCGCCGCCAGGCCCACGCCGTCCGGCCGCCCCGACGCCACGCCGCCGTCTCCGCTGCCGGCCGCCGCAGCCCGAACCGCCTGCGCAGCAGCACGCCAGCGGACCCGCGCGCCGCCGCAGCCCGAGCCGCCTGCGCAGTAGCACGCCAGCGAACCCCGGCCTACGCGGTCGTGCGCACGCCACCGGCTGCTCCCGACGGGTCCATGCTGCCTGCGCACGACGCCCGCTCGCAGCAGCGCCGCACGCTGCCGCTGCACGCCGCCGCCTCCGCTGCCGGACCGCACGCTGCCGAACCGCACGACGC